>JANJGN010001648.1:0-120131 GCA_026770705.1 Isurus oxyrinchus | reverse complement strand
GTTTTGATGGGGACAGTGTAGAGTTAGATTTACTCTGTATCTAACCCCGTGCTGTACCTGTCCTGGGAGTGTTTGATGGGGACGGTGTCGAGGGAGATTTACTCTGTATCTAACCCTGTGTTGTACCTGTCCTGGGAGTGTTTGATTGGGACAGTGTAGAGGGAGCTTTACTCTGTATCTAACCCCGTGCTGTACCTGTCCTGGGAGTGTTTGATGGGACAGTGTCGAGGAAGCTTTACTCTGTATCTAACCCCGTGCTGTACGTGTCCTGGGAGTGTTTGATGGGGACAGTGTAGAGGGAGCTTTACTCTGTATCTAACCCTGTGTTGTACCTGTCCTGGGAGTGTTTGATGGGAACAGTGTAGAGGGAGCTTTACTCTGTATCTAACCCCGTGCTGGACCTGTCCTGGGAGTGTTTGTTGGGGGCAGTGTAGAGGGAGATTTACTCTGTATCTTACCCGCTTCTGTACCTGTCATGCGAGTGTTTGATGGGGACAGTGTAGAGGGAGATTTACTCTGTATCTAACCCCGTGCTGTACCTGTCCTGGGAGTGTTTGATGTGGACAGTGTAGAGGGAGATTTACACTGTATCTAACCCTGTGCTGTACCTGTCCTGGGAGTGTTTGATGTGGACAGTGTAGAGGGAGATTTACTCTGTATCTAACCCCGTGCTGTACCTGTCCTGGGAGTGTTTGATGGGGACAGTGTAGAGGGAGATTTACACTGTATCTAACCCTGTGCTGTACCTGTCCTGGGAGTGTTTGATGGGGACATTGTAGAGGGAGATTTACTCTGTATCTAACCCCGTGCTGTACCTGTCCTGGGAGTGTTTGATGGGGGGCAGTGTAGAGGGAGATTTACTCTGTATCTAACCCCGTGCTGTACCTGTCCTGGGAGTGTTTGATGGGAACAGTGTAGAGGGAGATTTACTCTGTATCTAACCCTGTGCTGTACCTGTCCTGGGAGTGTTTGATGGGGGCAGCGTAGAGGGAGCTCTCGTACTCTTCGAACTCCGTCAGAGTCAAACCCATTGGGTTATATTTAGTCCAACAAGTTGTTGCTTATTTTGAAAAGAGGAACATTGAATAAGCAAATACCTGAGTGTTGCTGAATAAGGAGACGTGTTGAAGCTTTTTGTCTTGCACTCATCAGAACACTTTGCAAGAATACCCATACAAGGAACAAACAATTTATACTGTATGAGAAGGGAGTGTGCTGGCTGGTCGGCAAGTGGACTCTGATTGGTGGAGACGTTGCCATGGAGAAGGCGCCGGTGGTGATGACTGACAGATCACTGCCAAGCATTGTTTGAAATTTAAACCGGGCAACACCTCTACCAATCGGAGTCCACTTGCCAACCAGTCAGCGCTCTCTTCACCGACAGTATAAATTGTTGTTTGCCCCCCTTGTATTGGCATTCTTGCACCGTGAGCCGATGGGTGCCAGAGGAAACCCTTCGACTTTTCTCTGATCTTTCAGCAACACTCGCGAACTGTTTGTGCCCGGACAATATAAGGCAAATACAGCTCTGGCCACTGTGAACCAACCCGCCCCCCCCACCACCGACTGTGTCTGCTGTTAGCCCCTCGTGACAGACTGTGGGGCAGGTTCAGCCCACGGGGTAATGAAGTGACGTTGGCTGTAGGATGTAGGGTCAATCCTCCTGAGCTGTCTGTTCATGTATCTCTCTCTCTCTCTCCTTTTCAGGCACGCAAGACATTGTGTTTGGGGAAGTGGACCGATAAGAGTGTTGCTGAAGACTGAGGTGCTTTGGGGGGCAGCCCTACCCCCCCCCTCTCTGTCTGTCCCCCCCGAGGAGTCTCCTCCACCTTTGCACCGCACCCTGCATCCCGATCGTTGTTCTGCGCACACGCGTGTATGTGTATGTCCGGGTGTGCCTGTGGTTTTATTCCGCCCGCCCCTGGTTAATAAACGTTGAGACGTCGGTGACTCGTTTGTGCCGGACCAACCGCTGCGCTGCTCCTGGGCTGTTTGACTGTAGGGGGCGTTGCCTTGGCACAGCCCAAGACGCGGTGTGCATGTACACGGAGGACAGGGGTGGGAGAAGGGGCTGGGAGTGAGTGCGGGATTTCGGCTCAGTACACTTGCTGCACACTGGGGAGCTGAGGGAGTGGCTGACATGGCACAGGCCGGGGTCTGAGCCCGGGATCTTGCTGTGTCTGTGTAGTCCCTGCTTTTATTCTTTGCCGCCACATTCTCTTTACTAATCTGTCCCCTGTTTCCTTTCTCTCTCCTCACCCTCCCCCCCACCCCCACCCCCCCCCCCCGCTGTCTCTTAGTCTCCCCTTGCGCTCACTCTCCCCCTGCTCCCGCTCTCTCCCCCACTGCTCCCGCGCTCTCCCCCCAGCTCCCGCGCTCTCCCCCCAGCTACCGCTCTCTCCCCCCAGCTCCCGCTCTCTCCCCCCCAGCTCCCGCTCTCTCCCCCCCAGCTCCCGCTCTCTCCCCCCCAGCTCCCGCTCTCTCCCCCCAGCTCCCGCTCTCTCCCCCCCAGCTCCCGCTCTCTCCCCCACTCCGGCTCTCTCCCCATGCCTCCCGCCTTCTGCCCATGCCTCCCATCTTCTCACCCCAGCTCCCGCCTTCTCCCCCTGCTCCCGCCCTCTCCCCCTGCTCCCGCCCTCTCCCCCTGCTCCCGCCCTCTCCCCCTGCTCCCGCCCTCTCCCCCTGCTCCCGCCCTCTCCCCCTGCTCCCGCCCTCTCCCCCTGCTCCCGCCCTCTCCCCCTACTCCCGCCCTCTCCCCCTGCTCCCGCCCTCTCCCCCTGCTCCCGCTCTCTCCCCCTGCTCGCGCCCTCTCCCCCCTGCTCCCGCCCTCTCCCCCTGCTCCCGCTCTCTCCCCCTGCTCCCGCTCTCTCCCCCTGCTCCCGCTCTCTCCCCCTGCTCCCGCTCTCTCCCCCTGCTCCCGCCCTCTCCCCCTACTCCCGCCCTCTCCCCCTGCTCCCGCTCTCTCCCCCTGCTCCCGCTCTCTCCCCCTGCTCCCGCTCTCTCCCCCCTGCTCCCGCCCTCTCCCCCTGCTCCCGCCCTCTCCCCCTGCTCCCGCTCTCTCCCCCTGCTCGCGCCCTCTCCCCCCTGCTCCCGCCCTCTCCCCCCTGCTCCCGCTCTCTCCCCCTGCTCCCGCTCTCTCCCCCTGCTCCCGCTCTCTCCCCCTGCTCCCGCTCTCTCCCCCTGCTCCCGCTCTCCCCCTACTCCCGCCCTCTCCCCCTGCTCCCGCTCTCTCCCCCTGCTCCCGCTCTCTCCCCCTGCTCCCGCTCTCTCCCCCCTGCTCCCGCCCTCTCCCCATGCCTCCCGCCCTCTCCCCCTGCTCCTGCCCTCTCCCCCTGCTCCCGCCCTCTCCCCCTACACCCGCCCTCTCCCCCTGCTCCGGCTCTCTCCCCCTGCTCCCGCCCTCTCCCCCTGCTCCCGCCCTCTCCCCCTGCTCCCGCCCTCTCCCCCTGCTCCCGCCCTCTCCCCCTGCTCCGGCTCTCTCCCCCTGCTCCCGCCCTCTCCCCCTGCTCCCGCCCTCTCCCCCTGCTCCCGCCCTCTCTCCCTGCTTCGGCTCTCTCCCCATGCCTCCCGCCCTCTCCCCATGCCTCCCGCCCTCTCCCCCTGCTCCTGCCCTCTCCCCCTGCTCCCGCCCTCTCCCCCTGCTCCCGCCCTCTCCCCCTGCTCCGGCCCTCTCCCCCTGCTCCGGCCCTCTCCCCCTGCTCCCGCTCTCTCCCCCTGCTCCCGCTCTCTCCCCCTGCTCCCGCTCTCTTCCCCTGCTCCCGCTCTTTCCCCTGCTCCCGCTCTCTCCCCCTACTCCCGCTCTCTCCCCTGACCACAACCATCTAGAAGGACAAGGGCAGCAGATAGATGGGAACACCACCACCTGGAAGTTCCCCTCCAAGTCACTCACCACCCTGACTTGGAAATATATCACCGTTCCTTCACTGTCACTGGGTCAAAATCCTGGAACTCCCTCCCTAACAGCGCTGTGGGTGTACCTACACCACACGGACAAAATCCTGGAACTCCCTCCCTAACAGCACTGTGGGTGTACCTACACCACAGGGACAAAATCCTGGAACTCCCTCCCTAACAGCACCGTGGGTGTACCTACACCACAGGGACAAAATCCTGGAACTCCCTCCCTAACAGCACTGTGGGTGTACCTACACCACAGGGACAAAATCCTGGAACTCCCTCCCTAACAGCACTGTGGGTGTACCTACACCACACGGACAAAATCCTGGAACTCCCTCCCTAACAGCGCTGTGGGTGTACCTACACCACACGGGGACAAAATCCTGGAACTCCCTCCCTAACAGCGCTGTGGGTGTACCTACACCACACGGACAAAATCCTGGAACTCCCTCCCTAACAGCACTGTGGGTGTACCTACACCACAGGGACAAAATCCTGGAACTCCCTCCCTAACAGCACCGTGGGTGTACCTACACCACAGGGACAAAATCCTGGAACTCCCTCCCTAACAGCACTGTGGGTGTACCTACACCACAGGGACAAAATCCTGGAACTCCCTCCCTAACAGCACTGTGGGTGTACCTACACCACACGGACAAAATCCTGGAACTCCCTCCCTAACAGCGCTGTGGGTGTACCTACACCACACGGGGACAAAATCCTGGAACTCCCTCCCTAACAGCACTGTGGGTGTACCTACGCCACAGGGACAAAATCCTGGAACTCCCTCCCTAACAGCGCTGTGGGTGTACCTACACCACAGGGACAAAATCCTGGAACTCCCTCCCTAACAGCGCTGTGGGTGTACCTACACCACAGGGACAAAATCCTGGAACTCCCTCCCTAACAGCGCTGTGGGTGTACCTACACCACAGGGACAAAATCCTGGAACTCCCTCCCTAACAGCGCTGTGGGTGTACCTACACCACACGGGGACAAAATCCTGGAACTCCCCCCCTAACAGCACTGTGGGTGTACCTACACCACACGGACAAAATCCTGGAACTCCCTCCCTAACAGCACCATGGGTGTACCTACACCACAGGGACAAAATCCTGGAACTCCCTCCCTAACAGCGCTGTGGGTGTACCTACACCACAGGGATAAAATCCTGGAACTCCCTCCCTAACAGCGCTGTGGGTGTACCTACACCACACGGGGACAAAATGCTGGAACTCCCTCCCTAACAGCACTGTGGGTGTACCTACACCACAGGGACAAAATGCTGGAACTCCCTCCCTAACAGCACTGTGGGTGTACCTACACCACACGGGGACAAAATCCTGGAACTCCCTCCCTAACAGCACTGTGGGTGTACCTACACCACACGGACAAAATCCTGGAACTCCCTCTCTAACAGCGCTGTGGGTGTACCTACACCACATGGACTGCAGTGGTTCAAGAAGGCAGCTCACCCACCACCTTCTCAAGGGGATATTGGAGATGCACAAAAAGTGCTGGCCCAGCCAGCCACACCCACATCCCGTGAATCAATATTAAAAAACGAACTTCCTACACTTCCTGACTCTCTGGCTGAGCCTCTGACCACACGCCAGTTTGTAAGGTCCAGTTTGTGAAAGCACTTCCTCCTGCACTCAGAGAAGTCAGTCTGCAGCCCACGGCGTACAGAACCTTCGATAAGCCCTCAGACAGGAATAGTGTCAGGAGCCAGCGATGCGGACCTTCCTGAACCTGGTGTTCCTGCTTCAGGTCATACCAGCAGGTGGGTAATACATCCCCTCCTTCCCCGAACACCTCACTCTTTCCGTTGCTTTAATCACTCAACAGTTGTCAAGCCCTCTCCCGCTAACTTATTCTCAAACCCCCTACCCCATCCGAGTTAACCAGTTAACTTGTCGACTGATAGGACGGAAAGCTGTTTACCACTGGTGCCAGGCAAAAGGCACATCAGTTAGGTTAGGATTTTAGTTCTCAGAAACTGGTGCCCACAACCTCGCTGGATCTCGAGTGACTCCCCCCCCCGCCACCCAGCAACGCATCCACACTCAAATTCTCATCTGTGTGTTCAAATCCACGCACAGTCCTTTTACCCCCTCCCTATCTCTGTAACCTCCTCCAGCCCCTACACCCCTCCCTATCTCTGTAACCTCCTCCAGCCCCTACACCCCTCCCTACCTCTGTAACCTCCTCCAGCCCCTACACCCCTCCCTACCTCTGTAACCTCCTCCAGCCCCTACAACCCTCCCTATCTCTGTAACCTCCTCCAGCTCCTACAACCCTCCCTATCTCTGTAACCTCCTCCAGCCCCTACAACCCTCCCTATCTCTGTAACCTCCTACAGCCCCTACAACCCTCCCTATCTCTGTAACCTCCTCCAGCCCCTACAACCCTCCCTATCTCTGTAACCTCCTCCAGCCCCTACACCCCTCCCGATCTCTGTAACCTCCTCTGTCCCCTACACCCCTCCCTATCTCTGTAACCTCCTCCAGCTCCTACAACCCTCCCTATCTCTGTAACCTCCTCCAGTCCCTACACCCCTCCCTATCTCTGTAACCTCCTCCAGTCCCTACAACCCTCCCTATCTCTGTAACCTCCTCCAGCCCCAACACCCCTCCCTATCCCTGTAACCTCCTCCAGTCCCTACACCCCTCCCTATCTCTGTAACCTCCTCCAGTCCCTACACCCCTCCCTATCTCTGTAACCTCCTCCAGCCGCCACAACCCTCCCTATCTCTGTAACCTCCTCCAGCCCCAACAACCCTCCCTATCTCTGTAACCACCTCCAGCCCCTACAACCCTCCCTATCTCTGTAACCTCCTCTGGACACTACAACCCTCCCTATCTCTGTATCCTCCGCCAGCCCCTGCAACCCTCCCTATCTCTGTAACCTCCTCCAGTCCCCATAACCCTCCCTATCTCTGTAACCTCCTCCAGCCCCTACAACCCTCCCTATCTCTGTAACCTCCTCCAGTCCCTACAACCCTCCCTATCTCTGTAACCTCCTCCATCCCCTACAACCCTCCCTATCTCTGTAACCTCCTCTGGACCCTAAAACCCTCCCTATCTCTGTAACCTCCTCCAGCCCCTACGACCCTCCCTATCTCTGTAACCGCCTCCAGCCCCTACAACCCTCCCTATCTCTGTAACCTCCTCCAGCCCCTACAACCCTCCCTATCTCTGTAACCTCCTCTGGACCCTGAAACTCTCCCCAGCTCTGTAACCTGCTCCAGCCTCTACAACCCTCCCTATCTCTGTAACCTCCTCCAGCCCCTACAACCCTCCCTATCTCTGTAACCTCCTCTGGACCCTGAAACTCTCCCCAGCTCTGTAACATGCTCCAGCCTCTACAACCCTCCCTATCTCTGTAACCTCCTCCAGCGCCTACAACCCTCCCTATCTCTGTAACCTCCTCCAGCCCCAACAACCCTCATCTCTGTAACCGCCTCCAGCCTCGACCACCCTCCCTATCTCTGTAAATTGCTCCAGCCTCTACAACCCTCCTATCTCTGTAACCTCCTCCAGTCCCCATAACCTTCCCTATCTCTGTAACCTCCTCCAGCCACTACACCCCTCCCTATCTCTGTAACCTCCTCCAGCCCCTACAACCCTCCCTATCTCTGTAACCTCCTCTGGACTACAACTCTCCCTATCTCTGTAACCTCCGCCAGCCCCTACAACCCTCCCTATCTCTGTAACCTCCTCCAGTCCCCATAGCTCTCCCTATCTCTGTAACCTCCTCCAGCCCCTACAACCCTCCCTATCTCTGTAACCTCCTCCAGTCCCTACAACCCTCCCTATCTCTGTAACCTCCGCCAGCCCCTACACCCCTCCCTATCTCTGTAACCTCCTCAAGCCCCTACACCCCTCCCTATCTCTGTAACCTCCTCCAGCCCCTACACCCCTCCCTATCTCTGTAACCTCCTCCAACCCCTACAATCCTCCCTATCTCTGTAACCTCCTCCAGCCCCAACAACACTCCCTATCTCTGTAACCACCTCCAGCCCCTATAACCCTCCCTATCTCTGTAACCTCCTCTGGACACTACAACCCTCCCTATCTCTGTAACCTCCTCCAGCCCCTACAACCCTCCCTATCTCTGTAACCTCCACCAGCCCCTACAACTCTCCCTATCTCTGTAAACTCCCCCAGTCCCTGCAACTCTCCCTATCTCTGTAACCTCCTCCTGCGCCTACACCCCTCCCCATCTCTGTAACCTCCTCCTGCCCCTACAACCCTCCCTATCTCTGTAACCTCCTCCAGCCCCAACAACCCTCCTTATCTCTGTAACCACCTCCAGCCTCGACCACCCTCCCTATCTCTGTAAATTCCTCCAGCCCCTACAACCCTCCCTATCTCTGTAACCTCCTCCAGCCCCTACAAACCTACCTATCTCTGTAACCTCCTCCAGCCGCTACAACCCTCCCTATCTCTGTAACCACCTCCAGCCCCTACAGCACTCCCTATCTCTGTAACTTCCTCCAGCCACTACACCCCTCCCTATCTCTGTAACATCCTCCAGCCCCTACAACCCTCCCCATCTCTGTAACCTCCTCCAGCCTCCACAACCCTCCCTATCACTGTAACCTCCTCCAGTCCCTACAACCCTCCCTATCTCTGTAACCACCTCCAGCCCCTACACCCCTCCCTATCTCTGTAACCACCTCCAGCCCCTACAACACTCCCTATCTCTGTAACCTCCTTCAACCCCAACAACCCTCCCTATCTCTGTAACCTCCTCCAGCCCCTACAACCATCCCTATCTCTGTAACCTCCTCCAGCCCCTACAACCATCCCTATCTCTGTAACCTCCTCCAGCCACTACACCCCTCGCTATCTCTGTAACCTCCTCCAGCCCCTACACACCTCCCTATCTCTGTAACCTCCTCAAGTTCCTACAACCCTCCCTATCTCTGTAACCTCCTCCAGCCACTACACCCCTCCCTATCTCTGTAACGTCCTCCAGCCACTACACCCCTCCCTATCTCTGTAACCTCCCCAAGTTCCTACAACTCTCCCTATCTCTGTAACACCTCCAGCCACTACATTCCTCCCTATCTCTGTAACCTCCTCCAGCGCCTACAACCCTCCCTATCTCTGTAAACTTCTCCAGCCCCTTCAAGCCTCCCTATCTCTGTAACCTCCTCCAACCCCTACAACCCTCCCTATCTCTGTACCCACCTCCAGCCTCTACCACCATCACTATCTCTGTAAATTATGCCAGGTCCTACGACCCTCCCTATCTCTGTAACCTCCTCCAGCCCCGACAACCCTCCCTATCTCTGTAACCTCCTCCAGTCCCTACAACCCTCCCTATCTCTGTAACCTCCTCCAGCCCCTACAACCCTCCCTATCTCTGTAACCTCCTCCAGCCCCTACGACCCTCCCTGTCTCTGTAACCTCCTCCAGCCTCTACAACTCTCTCTATCCCTGTAACCTCCTCCAGCCTCTACACCCCTCCCTATCTCTGTAACCTCCTCCAGCCTCTACACCCCTCCTTATCTCTATGTCCTTCTCCAACCCCTACACCCCTCCCTATCTCTGTAACCTCCTCCAGCCACTACACCCCTCCCTATCTCTGTAACCTCCTCCAGCCCCTACACCCCTCCCTATCTCTGTAACCTCCTCCAGCCCCTACACCCCTCCCTATCTCTGTAACCTCCTCCATTCCCTACAACCCTCCGAGATCTCTGCGCTCCTCCAATTCCGGCCTCTTGACCATCCCCCGAGTCCCATCACTCCACCATTGGCGGCCGTGCCTTCAGCTGCCTGGGGTCCTGAGTTCTGGAATTCCCACCCTAACCCCCTCTGCCTCTCTCTATCTGTCTCCCCTTTTAAGACACTCCATAAAACCTGCTCCTTTGTGTTTTCGTCCACCTGTCCCTCATCCCTCTTTATGTGACTCAACGTAAACTTTTGTGCGATAACGTGACTGCAAACGGCGCTATATAAATGTACGTGTTTGTGGAGCATCTTGGATCGTTCTCCTTCCAGCAGAGAAGGTTCAGGGGGAGGTTTAATGGAGACGTTCAGAATGGGGAAGGGTTTGTAGAGAGTAAATAGGGAGAAACTGTTCCCAGTGGCAGCAGGGTCGGTGACCAGAGGGACACAGGTTGAAGGGAATCGGGAAAAGACCGGAGGGGGATGAGGATGAGGGGAAATGTTATCACACAGCGAGTTGTCGGGATCTGGAATGAGCTGCCTGAAAGGGCGGTGGGAGCAGATTCAATCGGGACTTTCCAAACGGGAATTGGAGAAATAGTTGAACTGTGAAGATCGCAGGGAGATGGGGTGGGGTGGGTGGGGGGTGGGGGTAGAAGGTCGGCGGACAGAGCGAGGGGGAGTGGGATTCATTGGGCCACTCTGTCAAAGAGCCAGCACACACACGATGGGCTGAATGGTGGACATGGAACTGCAGGAGGCACTCTGTCAACAAGAGGGGGGAGAAATAACACACAAGGGCTCTTCCTTGGCTTTGAGATATCCCAAACTGCGTTCTTGCTGTGTCGAAAGGCGAGCAGGCTGTGAATTGGCAGGTATGGTAATGCAGACTAGAGCGAGTGTTCAGAATGGAAGCAACCTCCATGCTGTTTGCTTCTTGTTGGGAGACTGGGTTATTTGGGTGCTCTGACCACATTCGGCTGTGTCTCTTCTATTTTCTGCTGAACTCCCTCGCCGTTGTGAAATAGTCAGTGTGACAACCGGAACAGCTCAGTTGCAGCCAGGGTGAGAGGGAAGTGGGGTGTGGGGTGGGGGGGGGAGGAAGTGTACCTCGTGACGCCAACGTCAGAGCTGCAATCCCGCTCCCCACTCCCCCCTTCCCCGGTCGATTGAGGAGCTGGCGAGATTAAATTCAACTCGAGGTTGGCCCGTGTCCGCTCGGATGGAGACCTGGGCAAGACGAAAACAAAAACGGAATGACCTGGAAAAACTCAGCAGGTCTGGCAGCGTCGGCGGAGAAGAAAAGAGTTGACATTTCGAGTCCTCATGACCCTTCGACAGAACTTGATTTCGAGTCCAAGAAAGAGTTGAAATATAAGCTGGTTTAAGGTGTGTGTGGGGGGGGGGGGGAGGAGAGAGAGAGAGAGACAGAGGTGCTTGTGTAGACAAACAAGCAGTGATAGAAGCAGATCATCAAAAGATGTCAGCGTCAATGGTACAAAAGAACACATAGATATTATCTAAACGAATGTGCTAATTAAGAATGGATGGTAGGGCACTCAAGGTACAGCTCTAGTGGGGGTGTTTTTTTTTTCTCATGATGCCACCACCAAACACATCTTCCCTTCACCCCCCCCTATCTGCATTCCGTAGGGACCGTTCCCTCCGGGACACCCTGGTCCACTCCTCCATCACCCCCTACTCCTCAACCCCCTCCTATGGCACCACCCCATGCCCACGCTAAAGATGTAACACCTGCCCCTTCACTTCCTCTCTCCACACCGTCCAAGGGCCCAAACACTCCTTTCAAGTGAAGCAGCATTTCACTTGCATTTCCCCCAACTTAGTCTACTGCATTCGTTGCTCCCAATGTGGTCTCCTCTACATTGGAGAGACCAAATGTAAACTGGGCGACCGCTTTGCAGAACACCTGCCGTCTGTCCGCAAGAATGACCCAAACCTCCCTGTCGCTTGCCATTTTAACACTCCACCCTGCTCTCTTGCCCACATGTCTGTCCTTGGCTTACTGCATTGTTCCAGTGAAGCCCAACGCAAACTGGAGGAACAACACCTCATCTTCCGACTAGGCACCTTACAGCCTTCTGGACTGAATACTGAATTCAACAACTTTAGGTCGTGAGCTCCCTCCCCCATCCCCACCCCCTTTCTGTTTCCCCCTTCCTTTTTTTTCCAATAAATTATAAAGATTTTCCTTTTCCCACCTATTTCCATAATTTTTAAATATTTTAAAATCTTTTATGCTCCCCCCACCCCCACTAGAGCTGTACCTTGAGTGCCCTACCATCCATTCTTAATTAGCACATTCGTTTAGATAATATCACCAAACTTTAACTTTAACACCTATGTGTTCTTTTGTACCATTGTCACTGACATCTTTTGATGATCTGCTTCTATCACTGCTTGTTTGTCTACACAAGCACCTCTGTCTCTCTCTATCTCTCCGCCCCCCACACACACACCTTAAACCAGCTTATATTTCAACTCTTTCTTGGACTCGAACTCAAGTTCTGTCGAAGGGTCATGAGGACTCGAAACGTCAACTCTTTTCTTCTCCGCCGACGCTGCCAGACCTGCTGAGTTTTTCCAGGTCATTCCGTTTTTGTTTTCGTCTTGCCCAGGTCTCCATCCGAGCGGACACGGGCCAACCTCGAGTTGAATTTAATCTCGCCAGCTCCTCAATCGACCGGGGAAGGGGGGAGTGGGGAGCGGGATTGCAGCTCTGACGTTGGCGTCACGAGGTACACTTCCTCCCCCCCCCACCCCACACCCCACTTCCCTCTCACCCTGGCTGCAACTGAGCTGTTCCGGTTGTCACACTGACTATTTCACAACGGCGAGGGAGTTCAGCAGAAAATAGAAGAGACACAGCCGAATATGGTCAGAGCACCCAAATAACCCAGTCTCCAAACAAGAAGCAAACAGCATGGAGGTTGCTTCCTTTCTAAACACTCGCTCTAGTCTGCATTACCATACTTGACTTGTGCCTTGTAGATGGTGGACAGGCTTTGGGGAGACAGGAGCTGAGTTACTCTCCACAGGATTCCCAGCCTCTGACCTGCTCTTGTAGCCACAGTATTTATATGGCTGGTCCAGTTCAGTTTCTGGTCAATGGTAACCCCCAGGATGTTGATAGTGGGGGGATTCAGTGATGGTGATGCCATTGAACATCAAGGGGCGATGGTTAGATTCTCTCTTGTTGGAGATGGTCATTGCGTGACACTAGTGTGGTGTGAATGTTACTTGCCACTTGTCAGTCCAAGCCTGGATATTGTCCAGGTCTTGCTGCATTTGGACATGGACTGCTTCAGTATCTGAGGAGTGGTGAATGGTGCTGAACATTGTGCAACCATCAGCGAACATCCCCACTTCTGACCTTATGATGGAGGGAAGGTCATTGATGAAGCAGCTGGAGATGGCTGGGCCGAGGACACTACCCTGAGGAACTCCTTCTTCTTGAATGTGAGAACGTGTAACCAGAACGAGTGCATTAGCAAATTCAGCCGTTTGTATCATTTCATAGTGAGGACATAGTCTATATTCGTTCAGCCACACTCAGAGTGAGAGCCCTTGTGGTTTTCGATCTGTCTGCAAACAGGTTCCATTGCAGAACGAGGTGTGACTGTCTGAAGATCGAATCACTGCCAGAGACAGAGTGAGGGTGAGCAGCAGGGAAGGGGAGAGGCAGAAAGAGAGGGAGGGGGAGGGAGGGAGGAAGGGAGAGAGAGAGAGAGAGGAAAAGGGGGGCAGAGGGAGAGGGAGGGAGGGAGAGACAGAAAGGAAGAGAGAGAGAGAGAGAAAAAGGGGGGCAGAGGGAGAGGGAGGGAGGGAGAGGGAGAGGGAGGGAGAGATAGAAGGACAGAGGGAGAGGGAGGGAGAGAGAGAGGGAGAGGGAGGGAGAGAGAGGGAGGGACAGAGGGAGAGAGAGAGAAGGGGAGAGAAAGTGGGACGGAGATAAGGGAGGGAGAGAGAGAGGGAGGGAGGGAGAGAAGGAGAGAAAGAGGGAGAGTAGGAGAGAAAGAGGGAGGGAGGGAGAGAGACAGAGGGAGGGGGAGAGAGGGAGGGAGAGAAAGGGACAGAGGGAGAGAGATCGACAGAGATTGGCAGAGGGAGGGGAGAGGGGAAGCGAGGGGGAGGGGAGGGTGAAGGAGAGAGACGGGCAGAGGGAGACGGAGGGAGGGAGACAAAGTGAGTGACAGAGGGAGAGGAGGGAGGGAGAGAGACAAGCGGGGGAGAAGTCAGGAGGGGGGAGAGAGGGAAGGAGGCAGGGAGACTGGGAGAGAGTGGGAGGGAGGGTGGGGCGGAGGGAGGAAGAGAGACAGTCAGGGAGACAGAGTGAGAGACAAGGTGAGGGAGAGAGAGATGGGGAGACAGAGAGCGAGAGGGACAGAGGGGTGAGACACAGAGACTGGTAGGGAAACAGAAAAATAAAGAGAGAGAGAGAGGCAAGGAGGGACAGAGAGAGAGAGAGAGGGAGAGATGTACACAGAGAGAGAGTAAAAGGTGACAGAGAGAGAGAGAGTGATGTACACAGAGAGTAAAAGGTGACAGAGAGAGAGAGGGAGAGATGTACACAGAGAGAGTAAAAGGTGACAGAGAGAGAGAGGGAGAGATGTACACAGAGAGTAAAAGGTGACAGAGAGAGAGAGAGAGATGTACACAGAGAGAGTAAAAGGTGACAGAGAGAGAGAGGGAGAGATGTACACAGAGAGAGTAAAAGGTGACAGAGAGAGAGGAGAGATGTACACAGAGAGAGAGTAAAAGGTGACAGAGAGAGAGAGGGAGAGATGTAGACAGAGAGAGTAAAAGGTGACAGAGAGAGAGATGTACACAGAGAGTAAAAGGTGACAGAGAGAGAGAGGGAGAGATGTACACAGAGAGAGAGTAAAAGGTGACAGAGAGAGGGAGAGATGTACACAGAGAGAGAGTAAAAGGTGACAGAGAGAGGGAGAGATGTACACAGAGAGTAAAAGGTGACAGAGAGAGGGAGAGATGTACACAGAGAGAGTAAAAGGTGACAGAGAGTGAGAGAGATGTACACAGAGAGTAAAAGGTGACAGAGAGAGGGAGAGATGTACACAGAGAGTAAAAGGTGACAGAGAGAGAGAGGGAGAGATGTACACAGAGAGTAAAAGGTGACAGAAAGAGGGAGAGATGTACACAGAGAGAGAGTAAAAGGTGACAGAGAGAGGGAGAGATGTACAGAGAGAGTAAAAGGTGACAGAGAGAGTGAGAGATGTACACAGAGTAAAAGGCTGACAGAGAGAGAGAGGGAGAGATGTACAGAGAGAGAGTAAAAAGTGACAGAGAGAGAGAGGGAGAGATGTACAGAGGGAGAGTAAAAGGTGACAGAGAGAGGGAGAGATGTACACAGAGAGTAAAAGGTGACAGAGAGAGAGAGAGAGAATGTACACAGAGAGTAAAAGGTGACAGAGAGGGAGAGATGTACACAGAGAGAGAGTAAAAGGTGACAGAGAGAGAGAGGGAGAGATGTACACAGAGAGTAAAAGGTGACAGAGAGAGAGGGAGAGATGTACACAGAGCGAGTAAAAGGTGACAGAGAGAGGGAGAGATGTACACAGAGAGTAAAAGGTGACAGAGAGAGGGAGAGATGTACACAGAGAGTAAAAGGTGACAGAGAGAGGGAGAGATGTACACAGAGAGAGAGTAAAAGGTGACAGAGAGAGAGAGGGAGAGATGTACAGAGAGAGTAAAAGGTGACAGAGAGAGAGGGAGAGATGTACACAGAGAGTAAAAGGTGACAGAGAGAGAGAGGGAGAGATGTACACAGAGAGAGTAAAAGGTGACAGAGAGAGGGAGAGATGTACACAGAGAGTAAAAGGTGACAGAGAGAGGGAGAGATGTACACAGAGAGTCAAAGGTGACAGAGAGAGAGAGAGATGTACACAGAGATTAAAAGGTGACAGAGAGAGAGGGAGAGATGTACACAGAGAGTAAAAGGTGACAGAGAGAGGGAGAGATGTACACAGAGCGTCAAAGGTGACAGAGAGAGGGAGAGATGTACACAGAGAGTCAAAGGTGACAGAGAGAGAGAGAGATGTACACAGAGAGTAAAAGGTGACAGAGAGAGAGGGAGAGATGTACACAGAGAGTAAAAGGTGACAGAGAGAGAGAGGGAGAGATGTACACAGAGAGTAAAAGGTGACAGAGAGAGAGGGAGAGATGTACACAGAGCGAGTAAAAGGTGACAGAGAGAGGGAGAGATGTACACAGAGAGTAAAAGGTGACAGAGAGAGGGAGAGATGTACACAGAGAGTAAAAGGTGACAGAGAGAGGGAGAGATGTACACAGAGAGTAAAAGGTGACAGAGAGAGGGAGAGATGTACACAGAGAGTAAAAGGTGACAGAGAGAGGGAGAGATGTACACAGAGAGTCAAAGGTGACAGAGAGAGAGAGAGATGTACACAGAGATTAAAAGGTGACAGAGAGAGAGGGAGAGATGTACACAGAGAGTAAAAGGTGACAGAGAGAGGGAGAGATGTACACAGAGCGTCAAAGGTGACAGAGAGAGGGAGAGATGTACACAGAGAGTCAAAGGTGACAGAGAGAGAGAGAGATGTACACAGAGAGTAAAAGGTGACAGAGAGAGAGGGAGAGATGTACACAGAGAGTAAAAGGTGACAGAGAGAGAGAGGGAGAGATGTAGACAGAGAGTAAAAGGTGACAGAGAGAGAGAGGGAGAGATGTACACAGAGAGAGAGTAAAAGGTGACAGAGAGAGAGAGGGAGAGATGTACACAGAGAGAATAAAAGGTGACAGAGAGAGAGAGGGAGAGATGTACACAGAGAGAGTAAAAGGTGACAGAGAGAGAGGGAGAGATATACACAGAGAGAGTAAAAGGTGACAGAGAGAGGGAGAGATGTACACAGAGAGACTAAAAGGTGACAGAGAGAGAGAGCGAGAGATGTACACAGAGAGAGTAAAAGGTGACAGAGAGAGAGAGGGAGAGATGTACACAGAGAGAGTAAAAGGTGACAGAGAGAGGGAGCGATGTACACAGAGAGAGAGTAAAAGGTGACAGAGAGAGGGAGAGATGTACACTGAGAGTAAAAGGTGACAGAGAGAGGGAGAGATGTACACAGAGAGAGTAAAAGGTGACAGAGAGAGAGAGAGAGAGATGTACACAGAGAGTAAAAGGTGACAGAGAGAGAGAGGGAGAGATGTACACAGAGAGAGTAAAAGGTGACAGAGAGAGGGAGAGTTGTACACAGAGAGAGTAAAAGGTGACAGAGAGAGAGAGGGAGAGATGTACACAGAGAGTAAAAGGTGACAGAGAGAGAGAGGGAGAGATGTACACAGAGAGTAAAAGGTGACAGAGAGAGAGAGGGAGAGATGTACACAGAGAGTAAAAGGTGACAGAGAGAGAGAGGGAGAGATGGACACAGAGAGTAAAAGGTGACAGAGAGAGAGAGGGAGAGATGTACACAGAGAGTAAAAGGTGACAGAGAGAGGGAGAGATGCACACAGAGAGTAAAAGGTGACAGAGAGAGAGGGAGAGATGTACACAGAGAGTAAAAGGTGACATAGAGAGAGAGGGAGAGATGTACACAGAGAGAGAGTAAAAGGTGACAGAGAGAGAGAGGGAGAGATGTACACAGAGAGAGTAAAAGGTGACAGAGAGAGAGAGTTAGAGATGTACACAGAGAGAGTAAAAGGTGACAGAAAGAGAGCGAGAGATGAACACAGAGAGTAAAAGGTGACAGAGACAGAGAGGGAGAGATGTACAGAGAGAGTAAAAGGTGACAGAGAGAGAGAGGGATGTACACAGAGAGTAAAAAGTGACAGAGAGAGAGCGAGAGATGTACACAGAGAGAGTAAAAGGTGACAGAGAGAGAGAGGGAGAGATGTACACAGAGAGTAAAAGGTGACAGAGAGAGGGAGAGATGTACACAGAGAGTAAAAGGTGACAGAGAGAGAGAGGGAGAGATGTACACAGAGAGTAAAAGGTGACAGAGAGAGAGAGGGAGAGATGTACACAGAGAGTAAAAGGTGACAGAGAGAGAGAGGGAGAGATGTACAGAGAGAGTAAAAGGTGACAGAGAGAGAGAGAGAGATGTACAGAGAGAGTAAAAGGCTGACAGAGAGAGAGAGGGAGAGATGTACACAGAGAGTAAAAGGTGACAGAGAGAGGGAGAGATGTACACAGAGAGAGTAAAAGGTGACAGAGAGAGAGAGGGAGAGATGTACACAGAGAGTAAAAGGTGACAGAGAGAGGGAGAGATGTACACAGAGAGTAAAAGGTGACAGAGAGAGGGAGAGATGTACACAGAGAGTAAAAGGTGACAGAGAGAGAGAGGGAGAGATGTACACAGAGAGAGTAAAAGGTGACACAGAGAGATCGAGAGATGTACACAGAGAGTAAAAGGTGACAGAGAGAGAGAGGGAGAGATGTACAGAGAGAGTAAAAGGTGACAGAGAGAGCGAGGGATGTACACAGAGAGTAAAAGGTGACAGAGAGAGAGCGAGAGATGTACACAGAGAGAGTAAAAGGTGACAGAGAGAGAGAGGGAGAGATGTACACAGAGAGTAAATGGTGACAGAGAGAGAGAGGGAGAGTTGTACACAGAGAGTAAAAGGTGACAGAAAGAGGGAGAGATGTACACAGAGAGAGAGTAAAAGGTGACAGAGAGAGGGAGAGATGTACAGAGAGAGTAAAAGGTGACAGAGAGAGTGAGAGATGTACACAGAGAGTAAAAGGCTGACAGAGAGAGAGAGGGAGAGATGTACAGAGAGAGAGTAAAAAGTGACAGAGAGAGAGAGGGAGAGATGTACAGAGAGAGAGTAAAAGGTGACAGAGAGAGGGAGAGATGTACACAGAGAGTAAAAGGTGACAGAGAGAGAGAGAGAGAGATGTACACAGAGAGTAAAAGGTGACAGAGAGGGAGAGATGTACACAGAGAGAGAGTAAAAGGTGACAGAGAGAGAGAGGGAGAGATGTACACAGAGAGTAAATGGTGACAGAGAGAGAGAGGGAGAGATGTACACAGAGAGTAAATGGTGACAGAGAGAGAGAGGGAGAGATGTACACAGAGAGTAAAAGGTGACAGAGAGAGGGAGAGATGTACACAGAGAGTAAAAGGTGACAGAGAGAGGGAGAGATGTACACAGAGAGTAAAAGGTGACAGAGAGAGGGAGAGATGTACACAGAGAGAGAGTAAAAGGTGACAGAGAGAGAGAGGGAGAGATGTACAGAGAGAGTAAAAGGTGACAGAGAGAGAGGGAGAGATGTACACAGAGAGTAAAAGGTGACAGAGAGAGAGAGGGAGAGATGTACACAGAGAGAGTAAAAGGTGACAGAGAGAGGGAGAGATGTACACAGAGAGTAAAAGGTGACAGAGAGAGGGAGAGATGTACACAGAGAGTAAAAGGTGACAGAGAGAGAGAGGGAGAGATGTACACAGAGAGAGTAAAAGGTGACAGAGAGAGGGACAGATGTACACAGAGCGTCAAAGGTGACAGAGAGAGGGAGAGATGTACACAGAGAGTCAAAGGTGACAGAGAGAGAGAGAGATGTACACAGAGAGTAAAAGGTGACAGAGAGAGAGGGAGAGATGTACACAGAGAGTAAAAGGTGACAGAGAGAGAGAGGGAGAGATGTAGACAGAGAGTAAAAGGTGACAGAGAGAGAGAGGGAGAGATGTACACAGAGAGAGAGTAAAAGGTGACAGAGAGAGAGAGGGACAGATGTACACAGAGAGAATAAAAGGTGACAGAGAGAGAGAGGGAGAGATGTACACAGAGAGATTAAAAGGTGACAGAGAGAGAGGGAGAGATATACACAGAGAGAGTAAAAGGTGACAGAGAGAGGGAGAGATGTACACAGAGAGAGTAAAAGGTGACAGAGAGAGAGAGCGAGAGATGTACACAGAGAGAGTAAAAGGTGACAGAGAGAGAGAGGGAGAGATGTACACAGAGAGAGTAAAAGGTGACAGAGAGAGGGAGCGATGTACACAGAGAGAGTAAAAGGTGACAGAGAGAGAGAGGGAGAGATGTACACAGAGAGTAAAAGGTGACAGAGAGAGAGAGGGAGAGATGTACACAGAGAGTAAAAGGTGACAGAGAGAGAGGGAGAGATGTACACAGAGCGAGTAAAAGGTGACAGAGAGAGGGAGAGATGTACACAGAGAGTAAAAGGTGACAGAGAGAGGGAGAGATGTACACAGAGAGTAAAAGGTGACATAGAGAGAGAGGGAGAGATGTACACAGAGAGAGAGTAAAAGGTGACAGAGAGAGAGAGGGAGAGATGTACACAGTGAGAGTAAAAGGTGACAGAGAGAGAGAGGGAGAGATGAACACAGAGAGTAAAAGGTGACAGAGAGAGGGAGAGATGTACTCAGAGAGTAAAAGGTGACAGAGAGAGGGAGAGATGTACACAGAGAGTAAAAGGTGACAGAGAGAGAGAGGGAGAGATGTACACAGAGAGAGTAAAAGGTGACACAGAGAGAGCGAGAGATGTACACAGAGAGTAAAAGGTGACAGAGAGAGAGAGGGAGAGATGTACAGAGAGAGTAAAAGGTGACAGAGAGAGGGAGAGATGTACACAGAGAGTCAAAGGTGACAGAGAGAGAGAGAGATGTACACAGAGAGTAAAAGGTGACAGAGAGAGAGGGAGAGATGTACACAGAGAGTAAAAGGTGACAGAGAGAGAGAGGGAGAGATGTACACAGAGAGTAAAAGGTGACAGAGAGAGAGGGAGAGATGTACACAGAGCGAGTAAAAGGTGACAGAGAGAGGGAGAGATGTACACAGAGAGTAAAAGGTGACAGAGAGAGGGAGAGATGTACACAGAGAGTAAAAGGTGACAGAGAGAGGGAGAGATGTACACAGAGAGTAAAAGGTGACAGAGAGAGGGAGAGATGTACACAGAGAGTAAAAGGTGACAGAGAGAGGGAGAGATGTACACAGAGAGTCAAAGGTGACAGAGAGAGAGAGAGATGTACACAGAGATTAAAAGGTGACAGAGAGAGAGGGAGAGATGTACACAGAGAGTAAAAGGTGACAGAGAGAGGGAGAGATGTACACAGAGCGTCAAAGGTGACAGAGAGAGGGAGAGATGTACACAGAGAGTCAAAGGTGACAGAGAGAGAGAGAGATGTACACAGAGAGTAAAAGGTGACAGAGAGAGAGGGAGAGATGTACACAGAGAGTAAAAGGTGACAGAGAGAGAGAGGGAGAGATGTAGACAGAGAGTAAAAGGTGACAGAGAGAGAGAGGGAGAGATGTACACAGAGAGAGAGTAAAAGGTGACAGAGAGAGAGAGGGAGAGATGTACACAGAGAGAATAAAAGGTGACAGAGAGAGAGAGGGAGAGATGTACACAGAGAGAGTAAAAGGTGACAGAGAGAGAGGGAGAGATATACACAGAGAGAGTAAAAGGTGACAGAGAGAGGGAGAGATGTACACAGAGAGACTAAAAGGTGACAGAGAGAGAGAGCGAGAGATGTACACAGAGAGAGTAAAAGGTGACAGAGAGAGAGAGGGAGAGATGTACACAGAGAGAGTAAAAGGTGACAGAGAGAGGGAGCGATGTACACAGAGAGAGAGTAAAAGGTGACAGAGAGAGGGAGAGATGTACACTGAGAGTAAAAGGTGACAGAGAGAGGGAGAGATGTACACAGAGAGAGTAAAAGGTGACAGAGAGAGAGAGAGAGAGATGTACACAGAGAGTAAAAGGTGACAGAGAGAGAGAGGGAGAGATGTACACAGAGAGAGTAAAAGGTGACAGAGAGAGGGAGAGTTGTACACAGAGAGAGTAAAAGGTGACAGAGAGAGAGAGGGAGAGATGTACACAGAGAGTAAAAGGTGACAGAGAGAGAGAGGGAGAGATGTACACAGAGAGTAAAAGGTGACAGAGAGAGAGAGGGAGAGATGTACACAGAGAGTAAAAGGTGACAGAGAGAGAGAGGGAGAGATGGACACAGAGAGTAAAAGGTGACAGAGAGAGAGAGGGAGAGATGTACACAGAGAGTAAAAGGTGACAGAGAGAGGGAGAGATGCACACAGAGAGTAAAAGGTGACAGAGAGAGAGGGAGAGATGTACACAGAGAGTAAAAGGTGACATAGAGAGAGAGGGAGAGATGTACACAGAGAGAGAGTAAAAGGTGACAGAGAGAGAGAGGGAGAGATGTACACAGAGAGAGTAAAAGGTGACAGAGAGAGAGAGTTAGAGATGTACACAGAGAGAGTAAAAGGTGACAGAAAGAGAGCGAGAGATGAACACAGAGAGTAAAAGGTGACAGAGACAGAGAGGGAGAGATGTACAGAGAGAGTAAAAGGTGACAGAGAGAGAGAGGGATGTACACAGAGAGTAAAAAGTGACAGAGAGAGAGCGAGAGATGTACACAGAGAGAGTAAAAGGTGACAGAGAGAGAGAGGGAGAGATGTACACAGAGAGTAAAAGGTGACAGAGAGAGGGAGAGATGTACACAGAGAGTAAAAGGTGACAGAGAGAGAGAGGGAGAGATGTACACAGAGAGTAAAAGGTGACAGAGAGAGAGAGGGAGAGATGTACACAGAGAGTAAAAGGTGACAGAGAGAGAGAGGGAGAGATGTACAGAGAGAGTAAAAGGTGACAGAGAGAGAGAGAGAGATGTACAGAGAGAGTAAAAGGCTGACAGAGAGAGAGAGGGAGAGATGTACACAGAGAGTAAAAGGTGACAGAGAGAGGGAGAGATGTACACAGAGAGAGTAAAAGGTGACAGAGAGAGAGAGGGAGAGATGTACACAGAGAGTAAAAGGTGACAGAGAGAGGGAGAGATGTACACAGAGAGTAAAAGGTGACAGAGAGAGGGAGAGATGTACACAGAGAGTAAAAGGTGACAGAGAGAGAGAGGGAGAGATGTACACAGAGAGAGTAAAAGGTGACACAGAGAGATCGAGAGATGTACACAGAGAGTAAAAGGTGACAGAGAGAGAGAGGGAGAGATGTACAGAGAGAGTAAAAGGTGACAGAGAGAGCGAGGGATGTACACAGAGAGTAAAAGGTGACAGAGAGAGAGCGAGAGATGTACACAGAGAGAGTAAAAGGTGACAGAGAGAGAGAGGGAGAGATGTACACAGAGAGTAAATGGTGACAGAGAGAGAGAGGGAGAGTTGTACACAGAGAGTAAAAGGTGACAGAAAGAGGGAGAGATGTACACAGAGAGAGAGTAAAAGGTGACAGAGAGAGGGAGAGATGTACAGAGAGAGTAAAAGGTGACAGAGAGAGTGAGAGATGTACACAGAGAGTAAAAGGCTGACAGAGAGAGAGAGGGAGAGATGTACAGAGAGAGAGTAAAAAGTGACAGAGAGAGAGAGGGAGAGATGTACAGAGAGAGAGTAAAAGGTGACAGAGAGAGGGAGAGATGTACACAGAGAGTAAAAGGTGACAGAGAGAGAGAGAGAGAGATGTACACAGAGAGTAAAAGGTGACAGAGAGGGAGAGATGTACACAGAGAGAGAGTAAAAGGTGACAGAGAGAGAGAGGGAGAGATGTACACAGAGAGTAAATGGTGACAGAGAGAGAGAGGGAGAGATGTACACAGAGAGTAAATGGTGACAGAGAGAGAGAGGGAGAGATGTACACAGAGAGTAAAAGGTGACAGAGAGAGGGAGAGATGTACACAGAGAGTAAAAGGTGACAGAGAGAGGGAGAGATGTACACAGAGAGTAAAAGGTGACAGAGAGAGGGAGAGATGTACACAGAGAGAGAGTAAAAGGTGACAGAGAGAGAGAGGGAGAGATGTACAGAGAGAGTAAAAGGTGACAGAGAGAGAGGGAGAGATGTACACAGAGAGTAAAAGGTGACAGAGAGAGAGAGGGAGAGATGTACACAGAGAGAGTAAAAGGTGACAGAGAGAGGGAGAGATGTACACAGAGAGTAAAAGGTGACAGAGAGAGGGAGAGATGTACACAGAGAGTAAAAGGTGACAGAGAGAGAGAGGGAGAGATGTACACAGAGAGAGTAAAAGGTGACAGAGAGAGGGACAGATGTACACAGAGCGTCAAAGGTGACAGAGAGAGGGAGAGATGTACACAGAGAGTCAAAGGTGACAGAGAGAGAGAGAGATGTACACAGAGAGTAAAAGGTGACAGAGAGAGAGGGAGAGATGTACACAGAGAGTAAAAGGTGACAGAGAGAGAGAGGGAGAGATGTAGACAGAGAGTAAAAGGTGACAGAGAGAGAGAGGGAGAGATGTACACAGAGAGAGAGTAAAAGGTGACAGAGAGAGAGAGGGACAGATGTACACAGAGAGAATAAAAGGTGACAGAGAGAGAGAGGGAGAGATGTACACAGAGAGATTAAAAGGTGACAGAGAGAGAGGGAGAGATATACACAGAGAGAGTAAAAGGTGACAGAGAGAGGGAGAGATGTACACAGAGAGAGTAAAAGGTGACAGAGAGAGAGAGCGAGAGATGTACACAGAGAGAGTAAAAGGTGACAGAGAGAGAGAGGGAGAGATGTACACAGAGAGAGTAAAAGGTGACAGAGAGAGGGAGCGATGTACACAGAGAGAGTAAAAGGTGACAGAGAGAGAGAGGGAGAGATGTACACAGAGAGTAAAAGGTGACAGAGAGAGAGAGGGAGAGATGTACACAGAGAGTAAAAGGTGACAGAGAGAGAGGGAGAGATGTACACAGAGCGACTAAAAGGTGACAGAGAGAGGGAGAGATGTACACAGAGAGTAAAAGGTGACAGAGAGAGGGAGAGATGTACACAGAGAGTAAAAGGTGACATAGAGAGAGAGGGAGAGATGTACACAGAGAGAGAGTAAAAGGTGACAGAGAGAGAGAGGGAGAGATGTACACAGTGAGAGTAAAAGGTGACAGAGAGAGAGAGGGAGAGATGAACACAGAGAGTAAAAGGTGACAGAGAGAGGGAGAGATGTACTCAGAGAGTAAAAGGTGACAGAGAGAGGGAGAGATGTACACAGAGAGTAAAAGGTGACAGAGAGAGAGAGGGAGAGATGTACACAGAGAGAGTAAAAGGTGACACAGAGAGAGCGAGAGATGTACACAGAGAGTAAAAGGTGACAGAGAGAGAGAGGGAGAGATGTACACAGAGAGTAAAAGGTGACAGAGAGAGCGAGGGATGTACACAGAGAGTAAAAGGTGACAGAGAGAGAGCGAGAGATGTACACAGAGAGAGTAAAAGGTGACAGAGAGAGGGAGAGATGTACACAGAGAGTAAAAGGTGACAGAGAGAGAGAGGGAGAGATGTACACAGAGAGTAAAAGGTGACAGAAAGAGGGAGAGATGTACACAGAGAGAGAGTAAAAGGTGACAGAGAAAGGGAGAGATGTACAGAGAGAGTAAAAGGTGACAGAGAGAGTGAGAGATGTACATAGAGAGTAAAAGGCTGACAGAGAGAGAGAGGTAGAGATGTACAGAGAGAGAGTAAAAAGTGACAGAGAGAGAGAGGGAGAGATGTACAGAGAGAGAGTAAAAGGTGACAGAGAGAGGGAGAGATGTACACAGAGAGTAAAAGGTGACAGAGAGAGAGAGAGAGAGATGTACACAGAGAGTAAAAGGTGACAGAGAGGGAGAGATGTACACAGAGAGAGAGTAAAAGGTGACAGAGAGAGAGAGGGAGAGATGTACACAGAGAGTAAATGGTGACAGAGAGAGAGAGGGAGAGTTGTACACAGAGAGTAAAAGGTGACAGAAAGAGGGAGAGATGTACACAGAGAGAGAGTAAAAGGTGACAGAGAGAGGGAGAGATGTACAGAGAGAGTAAAAGGTGACAGAGAGAGTGAGAGATGTACACAGAGAGTAAAAGGCTGACAGAGAGAGAGTGGGAGAGATGTACAGAGAGAGAGTAAAAAGTGACAGAGAGAGAGAGGGAGAGATGTACAGAGAGAGAGTAAAAGGTGACAGAGAGATGGAAAGATGTACACAGAGAGTAAAAGGTGACAGAGAGAGAGAGAGAGAGAGATGTACACAGAGAGTAAAAGGTGACAGAGAGGGAGAGATGTACACAGAGAGAGAGTAAAAGGTGACAGAGAGAGAGAGGGAGAGATGTACACAGAGAGTAAATGGTGACAGAGGGAGAGAGGGAGAGATGTACACAGAGAGTAAAAGGTGACAGAGAGAGGGAGAGATGTACACAGAGAGTAAAAGGTGACAGAGAGAGGGAGAGATGTACACAGAGAGTCAAAGGTGACAGAGAGAGAGAGAGATGTACACAGAGATTAAAAGGTGACAGAGAGAGAGGGAGAGATGTACACAGAGAGTAAAAGGTGACAGAGAGAGAGAGGGAGAGATGTACACAGAGAGAGTAAAAGGTGACAGAGAGAGGGAGAGATGTACACATAGCGTCAAAGGTGACAGAGAGAGGGAGAGATGTACACAGAGAGTCAAAGGTGACAGAGAGAGAGAGAGATGTACACAGAGAGTAAAAGGTGACAGAGAGAGAGAGAGAGGGATGTACACAGAGAGTAAAAGGTGACAGAGAGAGAGAGGGAGAGATGTAGACAGAGAGTAAAAGGTGACAGAGAGAGAGAGGGAGAGATGTACACAGAGAGAGAGTAAAAGGTGACAGAGAGAGAGAGGGAGAGATGTACACAGAGAGAATAAAAGGTGACAGAGAGAGAGAGGGAGAGATGTACACAGAGAGATTAAAAGGTGACAGAGAGAGAGGGAGAGATATACACAGAGAGAATAAAAGGTGACAGAGAGAGGGAGAGATGTACACAGAGAGAGTAAAAGGTGACAGAGAGAGAGAGCGAGAGATGTACACAGAGAGAGTAAAAGGTGACAGAGAGAGAGAGGGAGAGATGTACACAGAGAGAGTAAAAGGTGACAGAGAGAGGGAGAGATGTACACAGAGAGACTAAAAGTTGACAGAGAGAGAGAGGGAGAGATGTACACAGAGAGTAAAAGGTGACAGAGAGAGAGAGGGAGAGATGTACACAGAGAGTAAAAGGTGACAGAGAGAGAGGGAGAGATGTACACAGAGCGAGTAAAAGGTGACAGAGAGAGGGAGAGATGTACACAGAGAGTAAAAGGTGACAGAGAGAGGGAGAGATGTACACAGAGAGTAAAAGGTGACAGAGAGAGTGAGAGATGTACACAGAGAGAGAGTAAAAGGTGACAGAGAGAGAGAGGGAGAGATGTACAGAGAGAGTAAAAGGTGACTGAGAGAGAGGGAGAGATGTACACAGAGAGTAAAAGGTGACAGAGAGAGAGAGGGAGAGATGTACACAGAGAGAGTAAAAGGTGACAGAGAGAGGGAGAGATGTACACAGAGAGTAAAAGGTGACAGAGAGAGGGAGAGATGTACACAGAGAGTCAAAGGTGACAGAGAGAGAGAGAGATGTACACAGAGATTAAAAGGTGACAGAGAGAGAGGGAGAGATGTACACAGAGAGTAAAAGGTGACAGAGAGAGAGAGGGAGAGATGTACACAGAGAGAGTAAAAGGTGACAGAGAGAGGGAGAGATGTACACAGAGCGTCAAAGGTGACAGAGAGAGGGAGAGATGTACACAGAGACTCAAAGGTGACAGAGAGAGAGAGAGATGTACACAGAGAGTAAAAGGTGACAGAGAGAGAGGGAGAGATGTACACAGAGAGTAAAAGGTGACAGAGAGAGAGAGGGAGAGATGTAGACAGAGAGTAAAAGGTGACAGAGAGAGAGAGGGAGAGATGTACACAGAGAGAGAGTAAAAGGTGACAGAGAGAGAGAGGGAGAGATGTACACAGAGAGAATAAAATGTGACAGAGAGAGAGAGGGAGAGATGTACACAGAGAGAGTAAAAGGTGACAGAGAGAGAGGGAGAGATATACACAGAGAGAGTAAAAGGTGACAGAGAGAGGGAGAGATGTACACAGAGAGAGTAAAAGGTGACAGAGAGAGAGAGCGAGAGATGTACACAGAGAGAGTAAAAGGTGACAGTGAGAGAGAGGGAGAGATGTACACAGAGAGAGTAAAAGGTGACAGAGAGAGGGAGCGATGTACACAGAGAGAGTAAAAGGTGACAGAGAGAGAGAGAGAGAGATGTACACAGAGAGTAAAAGGTGACAGAGAGAGAGAGGGAGAGATGTACACAGAGAGAGTAAAAGGTGACAGAGAGAGGGAGAGTTGTACACAGAGAGAGTAAAAGGTGACAGAGAGAGAGAGGGAGAGATGTACACAGAGAGTAAAAGGTGACAGAGAGAGAGAGGGAGAGATGTACACAGAGAGTAAAAGGTGACAGAGAGAGAGAGGGAGAGATGTACACAGAGAGTAAAAGGTGACAGAGAGAGAGAGTGAGAGATGGACACAGAGAGTAAAAGGTGACAGAGAGAGAGAGGGAGAGATGTACACAGAGAGTAAAAGGTGACAGAGAGAGGGAGAGATGCACACAGAGAGTAAAAGGTGACAGAGAGAGAGGGAGAGATGTACACAGAGAGTAAAAGGTGACATAGAGAGAGAGGGAGAGATGTACAGAGAGAGAGAGTAAAAGGTGACAGAGAGAGAGAGGGAGAGATGTACACAGAGAGAGTAAAAGGTGACAGAGAGAGAGAGGGAGAGATGTACACAGAGAGAGTAAAAGGTGACAGAAAGAGAGCGAGAGATGAACACAGAGAGTAAAAGGTGACAGAGACAGAGAGGGAGAGATGTACAGAGAGAGTAAAAGGTGACAGAGAGAGAGAGGGATGTACACAGAGAGTAAAATTGACAGAGAGAGAGCGAGAGATGTACACAGAGAGAGTAAAAGGTGACAGAGAGAGAGAGGGAGAGATGTACACAGAGAGTAAAAGGTGACAGAGAGAGGGAGAGATGTACACAGAGAGTAAAAGGTGACAGAGAGAGAGAGGGAGAGATGTACACAGAGAGTAAAAGGTGACAGAGAGAGAGAGGGAGAGATGTACACAGAGAGAGTAAAAGGTGACAGAGAGAGGGAGAGATGTACACAGAGCGTCAAAGGTGACAGAGAGAGGGAGAGATGTACACAGAGAGTCAAAGGTGACAGAGAGAGAGAGAGATGTACACAGAGAGTAAAAGGTGACAGAGAGAGAGGGAGAGATGTACACAGAGAGTAAAAGGTGACAGAGAGAGAGAGGGAGAGATGTAGACAGAGAGTAAAATGTGACAGAGAGAGAGAGGGAGAGATGTACACAGAGAGAGAGTAAAAGGTGACAGAGAGAGAGAGGGAGAGATGTACACAGAGAGAATAAAAGGTGACAGAGAGAGAGAGGGAGAAATGTACACAGAGAGAGTAAAAGGTGACAGAGAGAGAGGGAGAGATATACACAGAGAGAGTAAAAGGTGACAGAGAGAGAGAGCGAGAGATGTGCACAGAGAGAGTAAAAGGTGACAGAGAGAGAGAGGGAGAGATGTACCCAGAGAGAGTAAAAGGTGACAGAGAGAGGGAGCGATGTACACAGAGAGAGTAAAAGGTGACAGAGAGAGAGAGACAGAGATGTACACAGAGAGTAAAAGGTGACAGAGAGATGGAGAGATGTACACAGAGAGAGAGTAAAAGGTGACAGAGAGAGGGAGAGATGTACACAGAGAGTAAAAGGTGACAGAGAGAGAGAGGGAGAGATGTACACAGAGAGAGTAAAAGGTGACAGAGAGAGGGAGCGATGTACACAGAGAGAGTAAAAGGTGACAGAGAGAGAGAGAGAGAGATGTACACAGAGAGTAAAAGGTGACAGAGAGAGAGAGGGAGAGATGTACACAGAGAGAGTAAAAGGTGACAGAGAGAGAGAGGGAGAGATGTACACAGAGAGTAAAAGGTGACAGAGAGAGAGAGGGAGAGATGTACACAGAGAGTAAAAGGTGACAGAGAGAGAGAGGGAGAGATGTACACAGAGAGTAAAAGGTGACAGAGAGAGAGAGGGAGAGATGGACACAGAGAGTAAAAGGTGACAGAGAGAGAGAGGGAGAGATGTACACAGAGAGTAAAAGGTGACAGAGAGAGGGAGAGATGCACACAGAGAGAGAGTAAAAGGTGACAGAGAGAGAGAGGGAGAGATGTACACAGAGAGAGTAAAAGGTGACAGAAAGAGAGCGAGAGATGAACACAGAGAGTAAAAGGTGACAGAGACAGAGAGGGAGAGAAGTACAGAGAGAGTAAAAGGTGACAGAGAGAGAGAGGGATGTACACAGAGAGTAAAAAGTGACAGAGAGAGAGCGAGAGATGTACACAGAGAGAGTAAAAGGTGACAGAGAGAGAGAGGGAGAGATGTACACAGAGAGTAAAAGGTGACAGAGAGAGGGAGAGATGTACACAGAGAGTAAAAGGTGACAGAGAGAGAGAGGGAGAGATGTACACAGAGAGTAAAAGGTGACAGAGAGAGAGAGGGAGAGATGTACACAGAGAGAGTAAAAGGTGACAGAGAGAGAGAGGGAGAGATGTACACAGAGAGTAAAAGGTGACAGAGAGAGAGAGAGAGATGTACAGAGAGAGTAAAAGGCTGACAGAGAGAGAGAGGGAGAGATGTACACAGAGAGTAAAAGGTGACAGAGAGAGGGAGAGATGTAAACAGAGAGAGTAAAAGGTGAGAGAGAGAGAGAGGGAGAGATGTACACAGAGAGTAAAAGGTGACAGAGAGAGGGAGAGATGTACACAGAGAGTAAAAGGTGACAGAGAGAGGGAGAGATGTACACAGAGAGTAAAAGGTGACAGAGAGTGAGAGGGAGAGATGTACACAGAGAGAGTAAAAGGTGACACAGAGAGAGCGAGAGATGTACACAGAGAGTAAAAGGTGACAGAGAGAGAGAGGGAGAGATGTACAGAGAGAGTAAAAGGTGACAGAGAGAGCGAGGGTTGTACACAGAGAGTAAAAGGTGACAGAGAGAGAGCGAGAGATGTACACAGAGAGAGTAAAAGGTGACAGAGAGAGAGAGAGATGTACACAGTGAGTAAAAGGTGACAGAGAGAGGGAGAGATGTACACAGAGAGTAAAAGGTGACAGAGAGAGAGAGGGAGAGATGTACACAGAGAGTAAAAGGTGACAGAAAGAGGGAGAGATGTACACAGAGAGAGAGTAAAAGGTGACAGAGAGAGGGAGAGATGTACAGAGAGAGTAAAAGGTGACAGAGAGAGTGAGAGATGTACACAGAGAGTAAAAGGCTGACAGAGAGAGAGAGGGAGAGATGTACAGAGAGAGAGTAAAAAGTGACAGAGAGAGAGAGGGAGAGATGTACAGAGAGAGAGTAAAAGGTGACAGAGAGAGGGAGAGATGTACACAGAGAGTAAAAGGTGACAGAGAGCGAGAGAGAGAGATGTACACAGAGAGTAAAAGGTGACAGAGAGGGAGAGATGTACACAGAGAGAGAGTAAAAGGTGACAGAGAGAGAGAGGGAGAGATGTACACAGAGAGTAAAAGGTGACATAAAGAGGGAGAGATGTACACAGAGAGAGAGTAAAAGGTGACAGAGAGAGGGAGAGATGTACACAGAGAGAGTAAAAGGTGACAGAGAGAGAGGGAGAGATGTACACAGAGAGTAAAAGGTGACAGAGAGAGAGAGGGAGAGATGTACACAGAGAGAGTAAAAGTTGACAGAGAGAGTGAGAGATGTACACAGAGAGTAAAAGGCTGACAGAGAGAGAGAGGGAGAGATGTATAGAGAGAGAGTAAAAAGTGACAGAGAGAGAGAGGGAGAGATGTACAGAGAGAGAGTAAAAGGTGACAGAGAGAGAGAGGGAGAGATGTACACAGAGAGTAAAAGGTGACAGAGAGAGAGAGAGAGAGATGTACACAGAGAGTAAAAGGTGACAGAGAGGGAGAGACGTACACAGAGAGAGAGTAAAAGGTGACAGAGAGAGAGAGGGAGAGATGTACACAGAGAGTAAATGGTGACAGAGAGAGAGAGGGAGAGATGTACACAGAGAGTAAATGGTGACAGAGAGAGAGAGGGAGAGATGTACACAGAGAGTAAAAGGTGACAGAGAGAGGGAGAGATGTACACAGAGAGTAAAAGGTGACAGAGAGAGGGAGAGATGTACACAGAGAGTAAAAGGTGACAGAGAGAGGGAGAGATGTACACAGAGAGAGAGTAAAAGTTGACAGAGAGAGAGAGGGAGAGATGTACAGAGAGAGTAAAAGGTGACAGAGAGAGAGGGAGAGATGTACACAGAGAGTAAAAGGTGACAGAGAGAGAGAGGGAGAGATGTACACAGAGAGAGTAAAAGGTGACAGAGAGAGGGAGAGATGTACACAGAGAGTAAAAGGTGACAGAGAGAGGGAGAGATGTACACAGAGAGTCAAAGGTGACAGAGAGAGAGCGAGATGTACACAGAGATTAAAAGGTGACAGAGAGCGAGGGAGAGATGCACACAGAGAGTAAAAGGTGACAGAGAGAGAGAGGGAGAGATGTACACAGAGAGAGTAAAAGGTGACAGAGAGAGGGAGAGATGTACACAGAGCGTCAAAGGTGACAGAGAGAGGGAGAGATGTACACAGAGAATCAAAGGTGACAGAGAGAGAGAGAGATGTACACAGAGAGTAAAAGGTGACAGAGAGAGAGGGAGAGATGTAGACAGAGAGTAAAAGGTGACAGAGAGAGAGAGGGAGAGATGTACACAGAGAGAGAGTAAAAGATGACAGAGAGAGAGAGGGAGAGATGTACACAGAGAGAATAAAAGGTGACAGAGAGAGAGAGGGAGAGATGTACACAGAGAGAGTAAAAGGTGACAGAGAGAGAGGGAGAGATATACACAGAGAGAGTAAAAGGTGACAGAGAGAGGGAGAGATGTACACAGAGAGAGTAAAAGGTGACAGAGAGAGAGAGCGAGAGATGTACACAGAGAGAGTAAAAGGTGACAGAGAGAGAGAGGGAGAGATGTACACAGAGAGAGTAAAAGGTGACAGAGAGAGGGAGCGATGTACACAGAGAGAGTAAAAGGTGACAGAGAGAGAGAGGGAGAGATGTACACAGAGAGTAAAAGGTGACAGAGAGAGAGAGGGAGAGATGTAGACAGAGAGTAAAAGGTGACAGAGAGAGAGAGGGAGAGATGTACACAGAGAGAGAGTAAAAGGTGACAGAGAGAGAGAGGGAGAGATGTACACAGAGAGAATAAAAGGTGACAGAAAGAGAGAGGGAGAGATGTAGACAGAGAGAGTAAAAGGTGACAGAGAGAGAGGGAGAGATATACACAGAGAGAGTAAAAGGTGACAGAGAGAGGGAGAGATGTACACAGAGAGAGTAAAAGGTGACAGAGAGAGAGAGCGAGAGATGTACACAGAGAGAGTAAAAGGTGACAGAGAGAGAGAGGGAGAGATGTACACAGAGAGAGTAAAAGGTGACAGAGAGAGGGAGCGATGTACACAGAGAGAGTAAAAGGTGACAGAGAGAGAGAGAGAGAGATGTACACAGAGAGTAAAAGGTGACAGAGAGAGAGAGGGAGAGATGTACACAGAGAGAGTAAAAGGTGACAGAGAGAGGGAGAGTTGTACACAGAGAGAGTAAAAGGTGACAGAGAGAGAGAGGGAGAGATGTACACAGAGAGTAAAAGGTGACAGAGAGAGAGAGAGGGAGAGATGTACACAGAGAGTAAAAGGTGACAGAGAGAGAGAGGGAGAGATGTACACAGAGAGTAAAACGTGACAGAGAGAGAGAGGGAGAGATGTACACAGAGAGTAAAAGGTGACAGAGAGAGGGACAGATGTACACAGAGAGTAAAAGGTGACAGAGAGAGGGAGAGATGTACACAGAGAGAGAGTAAAAGGTGACAGAGAGAGAGAGGGAGAGATGTACACAGAGAGTAAAAGGTGACAGAGAGAGGGAGAGATGCACACAGAGAGTAAAAGGTGACAGAGAGAGAGGGAGAGATGTACACAGAGAGTAAAAGGTGACATAGAGAGAGAGGGAGAGATGTACACAGAGAGAGAGTAAAAGGTGACAGAGAGAGAGATGGAGAGATGTACACAGAGAGAGTAAAAGGTGACAGAGAGAGAGAGGGAGAGATGAACACAGAGAGTAAAAGGTGACAGAGAGAGGGAGAGATGTACACAGAGAGTAAAAGGTGACAGAGAGAGGGAGAGATGTACACAAAGAGTAAAAGGTGACAGAGAGAGGGAGAGATGTACAGAGAGAGTAAAAGGTGACAGAGAGAGGGAGAGATGTACACAGAGAGTAAAAGGTGACAGAGAGAGTGAGAGATGTACACAGAGAGTAAAAGGCTGACAGAGAGAGAGAGGGAGAGATGTACAGAGAGAGAGTAAAAAGTGACAGAGAGAGAGAGGGAGAGATGTACAGAGAGAGAGTAAAAGGTGACAGAGAGAGGGAGAGATGTACACAGAGAGTAAAAGGTGACAGAGAGCGAGAGAGAGAGATGTACACAGAGAGTAAAAGGTGACAGAGAGGGAGAGATGTACACAGAGAGAGAGTAAAAGGTGACAGAGAGAGAGAGGGAGAGATGTACACAGAGAGTAAAAGGTGACAGAAAGAGGGAGAGATGTACACAGAGAGAGAGTAAAAGGTGACAGAGAGAGGGAGAGATGTACACAGAGAGAGTAAAAGGTGACAGAGAGAGAGGGAGAGATGTACACAGAGAGTAAAAGGTGACAGAGAGAGAGAGGGAGAGATGTACACAGAGAGAGTAAAAGTTGACAGAGAGAGTGAGAGATGTACACAGAGAGTAAAAGGCTGACAGAGAGAGAGAGGGAGAGATGTATAGAGAGAGAGTAAAAAGTGACAGAGAGAGAGAGGGAGAGATGTACAGAGAGAGAGTAAAAGGTGACAGAGAGAGAGAGGGAGAGATGTACACAGAGAGTAAAAGGTGACAGAGAGAGAGAGAGAGAGATGTACACAGAGAGTAAAAGGTGACAGAGAGGGAGAGACGTACACAGAGAGAGAGTAAAAGGTGACAGAGAGAGAGAGGGAGAGATGTACACAGAGAGTAAATGGTGACAGAGAGAGAGAGGGAGAGATGTACACAGAGAGTAAATGGTGACAGAGAGAGAGAGGGAGAGATGTACACAGAGAGTAAAAGGTGACAGAGAGAGGGAGAGATGTACACAGAGAGTAAAAGGTGACAGAGAGAGGGAGAGATGTACACAGAGAGTAAAAGGTGACAGAGAGAGGGAGAGATGTACACAGAGAGAGAGTAAAAGTTGACAGAGAGAGAGAGGGAGAGATGTACAGAGAGAGTAAAAGGTGACAGAGAGAGAGGGAGAGATGTACACAGAGAGTAAAAGGTGACAGAGAGAGAGAGGGAGAGATGTACACAGAGAGAGTAAAAGGTGACAGAGAGAGGGAGAGATGTACACAGAGAGTAAAAGGTGACAGAGAGAGGGAGAGATGTACACAGAGAGTCAAAGGTGACAGAGAGAGAGCGAGATGTACACAGAGATTAAAAGGTGACAGAGAGCGAGGGAGAGATGCACACAGAGAGTAAAAGGTGACAGAGAGAGAGAGGGAGAGATGTACACAGAGAGAGTAAAAGGTGACAGAGAGAGGGAGAGATGTACACAGAGCGTCAAAGGTGACAGAGAGAGGGAGAGATGTACACAGAGAATCAAAGGTGACAGAGAGAGAGAGAGATGTACACAGAGAGTAAAAGGTGACAGAGAGAGAGGGAGAGATGTAGACAGAGAGTAAAAGGTGACAGAGAGAGAGAGGGAGAGATGTACACAGAGAGAGAGTAAAAGATGACAGAGAGAGAGAGGGAGAGATGTACACAGAGAGAATAAAAGGTGACAGAGAGAGAGAGGGAGAGATGTACACAGAGAGAGTAAAAGGTGACAGAGAGAGAGGGAGAGATATACACAGAGAGAGTAAAAGGTGACAGAGAGAGGGAGAGATGTACACAGAGAGAGTAAAAGGTGACAGAGAGAGAGAGCGAGAGATGTACACAGAGAGAGTAAAAGGTGACAGAGAGAGAGAGGGAGAGATGTACACAGAGAGAGTAAAAGGTGACAGAGAGAGGGAGCGATGTACACAGAGAGAGTAAAAGGTGACAGAGAGAGAGAGGGAGAGATGTACACAGAGAGTAAAAGGTGACAGAGAGAGAGAGGGAGAGATGTAGACAGAGAGTAAAAGGTGACAGAGAGAGAGAGGGAGAGATGTACACAGAGAGAGAGTAAAAGGTGACAGAGAGAGAGAGGGAGAGATGTACACAGAGAGAATAAAAGGTGACAGAAAGAGAGAGGGAGAGATGTAGACAGAGAGAGTAAAAGGTGACAGAGAGAGAGGGAGAGATATACACAGAGAGAGTAAAAGGTGACAGAGAGAGGGAGAGATGTACACAGAGAGAGTAAAAGGTGACAGAGAGAGAGAGCGAGAGATGTACACAGAGAGAGTAAAAGGTGACAGAGAGAGAGAGGGAGAGATGTACACAGAGAGAGTAAAAGGTGACAGAGAGAGGGAGCGATGTACACAGAGAGAGTAAAAGGTGACAGAGAGAGAGAGAGAGAGATGTACACAGAGAGTAAAAGGTGACAGAGAGAGAGAGGGAGAGATGTACACAGAGAGAGTAAAAGGTGACAGAGAGAGGGAGAGTTGTACACAGAGAGAGTAAAAGGTGACAGAGAGAGAGAGGGAGAGATGTACACAGAGAGTAAAAGGTGACAGAGAGAGAGAGAGGGAGAGATGTACACAGAGAGTAAAAGGTGACAGAGAGAGAGAGGGAGAGATGTACACAGAGAGTAAAACGTGACAGAGAGAGAGAGGGAGAGATGTACACAGAGAGTAAAAGGTGACAGAGAGAGGGACAGATGTACACAGAGAGTAAAAGGTGACAGAGAGAGGGAGAGATGTACACAGAGAGAGAGTAAAAGGTGACAGAGAGAGAGAGGGAGAGATGTACACAGAGAGTAAAAGGTGACAGAGAGAGGGAGAGATGCACACAGAGAGTAAAAGGTGACAGAGAGAGAGGGAGAGATGTACACAGAGAGTAAAAGGTGACATAGAGAGAGAGGGAGAGATGTACACAGAGAGAGAGTAAAAGGTGACAGAGAGAGAGATGGAGAGATGTACACAGAGAGAGTAAAAGGTGACAGAGAGAGAGAGGGAGAGATGAACACAGAGAGTAAAAGGTGACAGAGAGAGGGAGAGATGTACACAGAGAGTAAAAGGTGACAGAGAGAGGGAGAGATGTACACAAAGAGTAAAAGGTGACAGAGAGAGGGAGAGATGTACAGAGAGAGTAAAAGGTGACAGAGAGAGGGAGAGATGTACACAGAGAGTAAAAGGTGACAGAGAGAGGGAGAGATGTACACAGAGAGTAAAAGGTGACAGAGAGAGGGAGAGATGTACAGAGAGAGTAAAAGTTGACAGAGAGAGAGCGAGAGATGAACACAGAGATTAAAAGGTGAAAGAGAGAGAGAGGGAGAGAAGTACAGAGAGAGTAAAAGGTGACAGAGAGAGAGAGGGATGTACACAGAGAGTAAAAGGTGACAGAGAGAGAGCGAGAGATGTACACAGAGAGAGTAAAAGGTGACAGAGAGAGAGAGGGAGAGATGTACACAGAGAGTAAAAGGTGACAGCGAGAGGGAGAGATGTACACAGAGAGTAAAAGGTGACAGAGAGAGAGAGGGAGAGATGTACACAGAGAGTAAAAGGTGACAGAGAGAGAGAGGGACTGATGTACACAGAGAGTAAAAGGTGACAGAGAGAGAGAGAGGGAGAGATGTACAGAGAGACTAAAAGGTGACAGAGAGAGAGAGAGAGATGTACACAGAGAGTAAAAGGCTGACAGAGAGAGAGAGGGAGAGATGTACACAGAGAGTTAAATGTGACAGAGAGAGGGAGAGATGTACACAGAGAGAGTAAAAGGTGACAGAGAGAGAGAGTGAGAGATGTACACAGAGAGTAAAAGGTGACAGAGAGAGGGAGAGATGTACACAGAGAGTAAAAGGTGACAGAGAGAGAGAGGGAGAGATGTACACAGAGAGTAAAAGGTGACAGAGAGAGGGAGAGATGTACACAGAGAGTAAAAGGTGACAGAGAGAGAGAGGGAGAGATGTACACAGAGAGAGTAAAAGGTGACACACAGAGAGCGAGAGATGTACACAGAGAGTAAAAGGTGACAGAGAGAGAGAGGGAGAGATGTACAGAGAGACTAAAAGGTGACAGAGAGAGAGAGGGATGTACACAGAGAGTAAAAGGTGACAGAGAGAGAGCGAGAGATGTACACAGAGAGAGTAAAAGGTGACAGAGAGAGAGAGGGAGAGATGTACACAGAGAGTAAAAGGTGACAGAGAGAGGGAGAGATGTACACAGAGAGTAAAAGGTGACAGAGAGAGAGAGAGGGAGAGATGTACACGGAGAGAGAGTAAAATGTGACAGAGAGAGGGAGAGATGTACAGAGAGACTAAAAGGTGACAGAAAGAGAGAGGGAGAGATGTAGACAGAGAGAGTAAAAGGTGACAGAGAGAGAGGGAGAGATATACACAGAGAGAGTAAAAGGTGACAGAGAGAGGGAGAGATGTACACAGAGAGAGTAAAAGGTGACAGAGAGAGAGAGCGAGAGATGTACACAGAGAGAGTAAAAGGTGACAGAGAGAGAGAGGGAGAGATGTACACAGAGAGAGTAAAAGGTGACAGAGAGAGGGAGCGATGTACACAGAGAGAGTAAAAGGTGACAGAGAGAGAGAGAGAGAGATGTACACAGAGAGTAAAAGGTGACAGAGAGAGAGAGGGAGAGATGTACACAGAGAGAGTAAAAGGTGACAGAGAGAGGGAGAGTTGTACACAGAGAGAGTAAAAGGTGACAGAGAGAGAGAGGGAGAGATGTACACAGAGAGTAAAAGGTGACAGAGAGAGAGAGAGGGAGAGATGTACACAGAGAGTAAAAGGTGACAGAGAGAGAGAGGGAGAGATGTACACAGAGAGTAAAACGTGACAGAGAGAGAGAGGGAGAGATGTACACAGAGAGTAAAAGGTGACAGAGAGAGGGACAGATGTACACAGAGAGTAAAAGGTGACAGAGAGAGGGAGAGATGTACACAGAGAGAGAGTAAAAGGTGACAGAGAGAGAGAGGGAGAGATGTACACAGAGAGTAAAAGGTGACAGAGAGAGGGAGAGATGCACACAGAGAGTAAAAGGTGACAGAGAGAGAGGGAGAGATGTACACAGAGAGTAAAAGGTGACATAGAGAGAGAGGGAGAGATGTACACAGAGAGAGAGTAAAAGGTGACAGAGAGAGAGATGGAGAGATGTACACAGAGAGAGTAAAAGGTGACAGAGAGAGAGAGGGAGAGATGAACACAGAGAGTAAAAGGTGACAGAGAGAGGGAGAGATGTACACAGAGAGTAAAAGGTGACAGAGAGAGGGAGAGATGTACACAAAGAGTAAAAGGTGACAGAGAGAGGGAGAGATGTACAGAGAGAGTAAAAGGTGACAGAGAGAGGGAGAGATGTACACAGAGAGTAAAAGGTGACAGAGAGAGGGAGAGATGTACACAGAGAGTAAAAGGTGACAGAGAGAGGGAGAGATGTACAGAGAGAGTAAAAGGTGACAGAGAGAGAGCGAGAGATGAACACAGAGATTAAAAGGTGAAAGAGAGAGAGAGGGAGAGAAGTACAGAGAGAGTAAAAGGTGACAGAGAGAGAGAGGGATGTACACAGAGAGTAAAAGGTGACAGAGAGAGAGCGAGAGATGTACACAGAGAGAGTAAAAGGTGACAGAGAGAGAGAGGGAGAGATGTACACAGAGAGTAAAAGGTGACAGAGAGAGGGAGAGATGTACACAGAGAGTAAAAGGTGACAGAGAGAGAGAGGGAGAGATGTACACAGAGAGTAAAAGGTGACAGAGAGAGAGAGGGACTGATGTACACAGAGAGTAAAAGGTGACAGAGAGAGAGAGAGGGAGAGATGTACAGAGAGACTAAAAGGTGACAGAGAGAGAGAGAGAGATGTACACAGAGAGTAAAAGGCTGACAGAGAGAGAGAGGGAGAGATGTACACAGAGAGTTAAATGTGACAGAGAGAGGGAGAGATGTACACAGAGAGAGTAAAAGGTGACAGAGAGAGAGAGTGAGAGATGTACACAGAGAGTAAAAGGTGACAGAGAGAGGGAGAGATGTACACAGAGAGTAAAAGGTGACAGAGAGAGAGAGGGAGAGATGTACACAGAGAGTAAAAGGTGACAGAGAGAGGGAGAGATGTACACAGAGAGTAAAAGGTGACAGAGAGAGAGAGGGAGAGATGTACACAGAGAGAGTAAAAGGTGACACACAGAGAGCGAGAGATGTACACAGAGAGTAAAAGGTGACAGAGAGAGAGAGGGAGAGATGTACAGAGAGACTAAAAGGTGACAGAGAGAGAGAGGGATGTACACAGAGAGTAAAAGGTGACAGAGAGAGAGCGAGAGATGTACACAGAGAGAGTAAAAGGTGACAGAGAGAGAGAGGGAGAGATGTACACAGAGAGTAAAAGGTGACAGAGAGAGGGAGAGATGTACACAGAGAGTAAAAGGTGACAGAGAGAGAGAGAGGGAGAGATGTACACGGAGAGAGAGTAAAATGTGACAGAGAGAGGGAGAGATGTACAGAGAGACTAAAAGGTGACAGAGAGAGACAGAGATGTACACAGAGAGTAAAAGGCTGACAGAGAGAGAGAGGGAGAGATGTACAGAGAGAGAGTAAAAGGTGACAGAGAGAGGGAGAGATGTACACAGAGAGTAAAAGGTGACAGAGAGAGAGAGAGAGAGATGTACACAGAGAGTAAAAGGTGACAGAGAGGGAGAGATGTACACAGAGAGAGAGTAAAAGGTGACAGAGAGAGGGAGAGATGTACAGAGAGAGTAAAAGGTGACAGAGAGAGAAAGAGATGTACACAGAGAGTAAAAGGCTGACAGAGAGAGAGAGGGAGAGATGTACAGAGAGAGAGTAAAAGGTGACAGAGAGAGGGAGAGATGGACACAGAGAGTAAAAGGTGACAGAGAGAGAGAGAGATGTACACAGAGAGTAAAAGGTGACAGAGAGGGAGAGATGTACACAGAGAGAGAGTAAAAGGTGACAGAGAGAGAGGGAGAGATGTACAGAGAGAGTAAATGGTGACAGAGAGAGAGAGGGAGAGATGTACACAAGAGTAAAAGGTGACAGAGAGAGAGGGAGAGATGTACACAGAGAGTAAAAGGTGACAGAGAGAGAGAGGGAGAGATGTAGACAGAGAGTAAAAGGTGACAGAGAGAGAGAGGGAGAGATGTACACAGAGAGAATAAAAGGTGACAGAGAGAGAGAGGGAGAGATGTACACAGAGAGAGTAAAAGGTGACAGAGAGAGAGGGAGAGATATACACAGAGAGAGTAAAAGGTGACAGAGAGAGGGAGAGATGTACACAGAGAGAGTAAAAGGTGACAGAGAGAGAGAGCGAGAGATGTACACAGAGAGAGTAAAAGGTGACAGAGAGAGAGAGGGAGAGATGTACACAGAGAGAGTAAAAGGTGACAGAGAGAGAGAGGGAGAGATGTACACAGAGAGAGTAAAAGGTGACAGAGAGAGGGAGCAATGTACACAGAGAGAGTAAAAGGTGACAGAGAGAGAGAGGGAGAGATGTACACAGAGAGAGTAAAAGGTGACAGAGAGAGGGAGAGTTGTACACAGAGAGAGTAAAAGGTGACAGAGAGAGAGGGAGAGATGTACACAGAGAGAGTAAAAGGTGACAGAGAGAGAGAGGGAGAGATGTACACAGAGAGAGTAAAAGGTGACAGAGAGAGCGAGGGAGAGATGTACACAGAGGGTAAAAGGTGACAGAGAGAGAGAGGGAGAGATGTACACAGAGAGTAAAAGGTGACAGAGAGAGAGAGGGAGAGATGGACACAGAGAGTAAAAGGTGACAGAGAGAGAGAGGGAGAGATGTACACAGAGAGTAAAAGGTGACAGAGAGAGGGAGAGATGTACACAGAGAGTAAAAGGTGACAGAGAGAGAGAGGGAGAGATGTACACAGAGAGAGTAAAAGGTGACAGAGAGAGAGGGAGAGATATACACAGAGAGAGTAAAAGGTGACAGAGAGAGGGAGAGATGTACACAGAGAGAGAGTAAAAGGTGACAGAGAGAGAGAGGGAGAGATGTACACAGAGAGAGTAAAAGGTGACAGAGAGAGAGAGGGAGAGATGTACACAGAGAGAGTAAAAGGTGACAGAGAGAGAGAGGGAGCGATGAACTCAGAGAGTAAAAGGTGACAGAGAGAGGGAGAGAAGTACACAGAAAGTAAAAGGTGACAGAGAGAGGGAGAGATGTACAGAGAGAGTAAAAGGTGACAGAGAGAGGGAGAGATGTACACAGAGAGTAAAAGGTGACAGAGAGAGGGAGAGATGTACACAGAGAGTAAAAGGTGACAGAGAGAGGGAGAGATGTACAGAGAGAATAAAAGGTGACAGAGAGAGAGCGAGAGATGAACACAGAGAGTAAAAGGTGAAAGAGAGAGAGAGGGAGAGATGTACAGAGAGAGTAAAAGGTGACAGAGAGAGAGTGGGATGTACACAGAGAGTAAAAGGTGACAGAGAGAGGGAGAGATGTACACAGAGAGTCAAAGGTGACAGAGAGAGAGAGAGATCTACACAGAGAGTAAAAGGTGACAGAGAGAGAGGGAGAGATGTACACAGAGAGTAAAAGGTGACAGAGAGAGAGAGGGAGAGATGTAGACAGAGAGTAAAAGGTGACAGAGAGAGAGAGGGAGAGATGTACACAGAGAGAGAGTAAAAGGTGACAGAGAGAGAGAGGGAGAGATGTACACAGAGAGAATAAAAGGTGACAGAGAGAGAGAGGGAGAGATGTACACAGAGAGAGTAAAAGGTGACAGAGAGAGAGGGAGAGATATACACAGAGAGAGTAAAAGGTGACAGAGAGAGGGAGAGATGTACACAGAGAGAGTAAAAGGTGACAGAGAGAGAGAGCGAGAGATGTACACAGAGAGAGTAAAAGGTGACAGAGAGAGAGAGGGAGAGATGTACACAGAGAGAGTAAAAGGTGACAGAGAGAGGGAGCGATGTACACAGAGAGAGTAAAAGGTGACAGAGAGAGAGAGGGAGAGATGTACACAGAGAGTAAAAGGTGACAGAGAGAGAGGGAGAGATGTACACAGAGCGTCAAAGGTGACAGAGAGAGGGAGAGATGTATACAGAGAGTCAAAGGTGACAGAGAGAGAGAGAGATGTACACAGAGAGTAAAAGGTGACAGAGAGAGAGGGAGAGATGTACACAGAGAGTAAAAGGTGACAGAGAGAGAGAGGGACTGATGTACACAGAGAGTAAAAGGTGACAGAGAGAGAGAGAGGGAGAGATGTACAGAGAGACTAAAAGGTGACAGAGAGAGAGAGAGAGATGTACACAGAGAGTAAAAGGCTGACAGAGAGAGAGAGGGAGAGATGTACACAGAGAGTTAAATGTGACAGAGAGAGGGAGAGATGTACACAGAGAGAGTAAAAGGTGACAGAGAGAGAGAGTGAGAGATGTACACAGAGAGTAAAAGGTGACAGAGAGAGGGAGAGATGTACACAGAGAGTAAAAGGTGACAGAGAGAGAGAGGGAGAGATGTACACAGAGAGTAAAAGGTGACAGAGAGAGGGAGAGATGTACACAGAGAGTAAAAGGTGACAGAGAGAGAGAGGGAGAGATGTACACAGAGAGAGTAAAAGGTGACACACAGAGAGCGAGAGATGTACACAGAGAGTAAAAGGTGACAGAGAGAGAGAGGGAGAGATGTACAGAGAGACTAAAAGGTGACAGAGAGAGAGAGGGATGTACACAGAGAGTAAAAGGTGACAGAGAGAGAGCGAGAGATGTACACAGAGAGAGTAAAAGGTGACAGAGAGAGAGAGGGAGAGATGTACACAGAGAGTAAAAGGTGACAGAGAGAGGGAGAGATGTACACAGAGAGTAAAAGGTGACAGAGAGAGAGAGAGGGAGAGATGTACACGGAGAGAGAGTAAAATGTGACAGAGAGAGGGAGAGATGTACAGAGAGACTAAAAGGTGACAGAGAGAGACAGAGATGTACACAGAGAGTAAAAGGCTGACAGAGAGAGAGAGGGAGAGATGTACAGAGAGAGAGTAAAAGGTGACAGAGAGAGGGAGAGATGTACACAGAGAGTAAAAGGTGACAGAGAGAGAGAGAGAGAGATGTACACAGAGAGTAAAAGGTGACAGAGAGGGAGAGATGTACACAGAGAGAGAGTAAAAGGTGACAGAGAGAGGGAGAGATGTACAGAGAGAGTAAAAGGTGACAGAGAGAGAAAGAGATGTACACAGAGAGTAAAAGGCTGACAGAGAGAGAGAGGGAGAGATGTACAGAGAGAGAGTAAAAGGTGACAGAGAGAGGGAGAGATGGACACAGAGAGTAAAAGGTGACAGAGAGAGAGAGAGATGTACACAGAGAGTAAAAGGTGACAGAGAGGGAGAGATGTACACAGAGAGAGAGTAAAAGGTGACAGAGAGAGAGGGAGAGATGTACAGAGAGAGTAAATGGTGACAGAGAGAGAGAGGGAGAGATGTACACAAGAGTAAAAGGTGACAGAGAGAGAGGGAGAGATGTACACAGAGAGTAAAAGGTGACAGAGAGAGAGAGGGAGAGATGTAGACAGAGAGTAAAAGGTGACAGAGAGAGAGAGGGAGAGATGTACACAGAGAGAATAAAAGGTGACAGAGAGAGAGAGGGAGAGATGTACACAGAGAGAGTAAAAGGTGACAGAGAGAGAGGGAGAGATATACACAGAGAGAGTAAAAGGTGACAGAGAGAGGGAGAGATGTACACAGAGAGAGTAAAAGGTGACAGAGAGAGAGAGCGAGAGATGTACACAGAGAGAGTAAAAGGTGACAGAGAGAGAGAGGGAGAGATGTACACAGAGAGAGTAAAAGGTGACAGAGAGAGAGAGGGAGAGATGTACACAGAGAGAGTAAAAGGTGACAGAGAGAGGGAGCAATGTACACAGAGAGAGTAAAAGGTGACAGAGAGAGAGAGGGAGAGATGTACACAGAGAGAGTAAAAGGTGACAGAGAGAGGGAGAGTTGTACACAGAGAGAGTAAAAGGTGACAGAGAGAGAGGGAGAGATGTACACAGAGAGAGTAAAAGGTGACAGAGAGAGAGAGGGAGAGATGTACACAGAGAGAGTAAAAGGTGACAGAGAGAGCGAGGGAGAGATGTACACAGAGGGTAAAAGGTGACAGAGAGAGAGAGGGAGAGATGTACACAGAGAGTAAAAGGTGACAGAGAGAGAGAGGGAGAGATGGACACAGAGAGTAAAAGGTGACAGAGAGAGAGAGGGAGAGATGTACACAGAGAGTAAAAGGTGACAGAGAGAGGGAGAGATGTACACAGAGAGTAAAAGGTGACAGAGAGAGAGAGGGAGAGATGTACACAGAGAGAGTAAAAGGTGACAGAGAGAGAGGGAGAGATATACACAGAGAGAGTAAAAGGTGACAGAGAGAGGGAGAGATGTACACAGAGAGAGAGTAAAAGGTGACAGAGAGAGAGAGGGAGAGATGTACACAGAGAGAGTAAAAGGTGACAGAGAGAGAGAGGGAGAGATGTACACAGAGAGAGTAAAAGGTGACAGAGAGAGAGAGGGAGCGATGAACTCAGAGAGTAAAAGGTGACAGAGAGAGGGAGAGAAGTACACAGAAAGTAAAAGGTGACAGAGAGAGGGAGAGATGTACAGAGAGAGTAAAAGGTGACAGAGAGAGGGAGAGATGTACACAGAGAGTAAAAGGTGACAGAGAGAGGGAGAGATGTACACAGAGAGTAAAAGGTGACAGAGAGAGGGAGAGATGTACAGAGAGAATAAAAGGTGACAGAGAGAGAGCGAGAGATGAACACAGAGAGTAAAAGGTGAAAGAGAGAGAGAGGGAGAGATGTACAGAGAGAGTAAAAGGTGACAGAGAGAGAGTGGGATGTACACAGAGAGTAAAAGGTGACAGAGAGAGGGAGAGATGTACACAGAGAGTCAAAGGTGACAGAGAGAGAGAGAGATCTACACAGAGAGTAAAAGGTGACAGAGAGAGAGGGAGAGATGTACACAGAGAGTAAAAGGTGACAGAGAGAGAGAGGGAGAGATGTAGACAGAGAGTAAAAGGTGACAGAGAGAGAGAGGGAGAGATGTACACAGAGAGAGAGTAAAAGGTGACAGAGAGAGAGAGGGAGAGATGTACACAGAGAGAATAAAAGGTGACAGAGAGAGAGAGGGAGAGATGTACACAGAGAGAGTAAAAGGTGACAGAGAGAGAGGGAGAGATATACACAGAGAGAGTAAAAGGTGACAGAGAGAGGGAGAGATGTACACAGAGAGAGTAAAAGGTGACAGAGAGAGAGAGCGAGAGATGTACACAGAGAGAGTAAAAGGTGACAGAGAGAGAGAGGGAGAGATGTACACAGAGAGAGTAAAAGGTGACAGAGAGAGGGAGCGATGTACACAGAGAGAGTAAAAGGTGACAGAGAGAGAGAGGGAGAGATGTACACAGAGAGTAAAAGGTGACAGAGAGAGAGGGAGAGATGTACACAGAGCGTCAAAGGTGACAGAGAGAGGGAGAGATGTATACAGAGAGTCAAAGGTGACAGAGAGAGAGAGAGATGTACACAGAGAGTAAAAGGTGACAGAGAGAGAGGGAGAGATGTACACAGAGAGTAAAAGGTGACAGAGAGAGAGAGGGAGAGATGTAGACAGAGAGTAAAAGGTGACAGAGAGAGAGAGGGAGAGATGTACACAGAGAGAGAGTAAAAGGTGACAGAGAGAGAGAGGGAGAGATGTACACAGAGAGAATAAAAGGTGACAGAGAGAGAGAGGGAGAGATGTACACAGAGAGAGTAAAAGGTGACAGAGAGAGAGGGAGAGATGTACACAGAGAGAGTAAAAGGTGACAGAGAGAGGGAGAGATGTACACAGAGAGAGTAAAAGGTGACAGAGAGAGAGAGAGAGAGATGTACACAGAGAGTAAAAGGTGACAGAGAGAGAGAGGGAGAGATGTACACAGAGAGAGTAAAAGGTGACAGAGAGAGGGAGAGATGTACACAGAGAGAGTAAAAGGTGACAGAGAGAGAGGGAGAGATGTACACAGAGAGTAAAAGGTGACAGAGAGAGATACGGAGAGATGTACACAGAGAGTAAAAGGTGACAGAGAGAGAGCGAGAGATGAACACAGAGAGTAAAAGGTGAAAGAGAGAGAGAGGGAGAGATGTACAGAGAGAGTAAAAGGTGACAGAGAGAGAGAGGGATGTACACAGAGAGTAAAAGGTGACAGAGAGGGAGCGAGAGAGATGTACACAGAGAGTAAAAGGTGACAGAGAGAGAGAGGGAGTGATGTACACAGAGAGTAAAAGGTGACAGAGAGAGAGAGGGAGAGATGTACAGAGAGACTAAAAGGTGACAGAGAGAGAGGGAGAGATGTACACAGAGAGTAAAAGGCTGACAGAGAGAGAGAGGGAGAGATGTACACAGAGAGTTAAATGTGACAGAGAGAGGGAGAGATGTACACAGAGAGAGTAAAAGGTGACAGAGAGAGAGAGGGAGAGATGTACACAGAGAGTAAAAGGTGACAGAGAGAGGGAGAGATGTACACAGAGAGTAAAAGGTGACAGAGAGAGAGAGGGAGAGATGTACACAGAGAGTAAAAGGTGACAGAGAGAGGGAGAGATGTACACAGAGAATAAAAGGTGACAGAGAGAGAGAGGGAGAGATGTACACAGAGAGAGTAAAAGGTGACACAGAGAGAGCGAGAGATGTACACAGAGAGTAAAAGGTGACAGAGAGAGAGAGGGAGAGATGTACAGAGAGACTAAAAGGTGACAGAGATTGAGAGGGATGTACACAGAGAGTAAAAGGTGACAGAGAGACAGCGAGAGATGTACACAGAGAGAGTAAAAGGTGACAGAGAGAGAGAGGGAGAGATGTACACAGAGAGTATAAGGTGACAGAGAGAGAGAGGGAGAGATGTACACAGAGAGTAAAAGGTGACAGAGAGAGAGATAGGGAGAGATGTACACGGAGAGAGAGTAAAATGTGACAGAGAGAGGGAGAGATGTACAGAGAGACTAAAAGGTGACAGAGAGAGAGAGAGATGTACACAGAGAGTAAAAGGCTGACAGAGAGAGAGAGGGAGAGATGTACAGAGAGAGAGTAAAAGGTGACAGAGAGAGGGAGAGATGTACACAGAGAGTAAAAGGTGACAGAGAGAGAGAGAGAGAGATGTACACAGAGAGTAAAAGGTGACAGAGAGGGAGTGATGTACACAGAGAGAGAGTAAAAGGTGACAGAGAGAGGGAGAGATGTACAGAGAGAGTAAAAGGTGACAGAGAGAGAAAGAGATGTACACAGAGAGTAAAAGGCTGACAGAGAGAGAGAGGGAGAGATGTACAGAGAGAGAGTAAAAGGTGACAGAGAGAGGGAGAGATGTACACAGAGAGTAAAAGGTGACAGAGAGAGAGAGAGAGAGATGTACACAGAGAGTAAAAGGTGACAGAGAGGGAGAGATGTACACAGAGAGAGAGTAAAAGGTGACAGAGAGAGAGGGAGAGATGTACAGAGAGAGTAAAAGGTGACAGAGAGAGAAAGAGATGTACACAGAGAGTAAAAGGCTGACAGAGAGAGAGAGGGAGAGATGTACAGAGAGAGAGTAAAAGGTGACAGAGAGAGGGAGAGATGTACACAGAGAGTAAAAGGTGACAGAGAGAGAGAGGGAGAGATGTACACAGAGAGTAAAAGGTGACAGAGAGAGGGAGAGATGTACACAGAGAATAAAAGGTGACAGAGAGAGAGAGGGAGAGATGTACACAGAGAGAGTAAAAGGTGACACAGAGAGAGCGAGAGATGTACACAGAGAGTAAAAGGTGACAGAGAGAGAGAGGGAGAGATGTACAGAGAGACTAAAAGGTGACAGAGAGAGAGAGGGATGTACACAGAGAGTAAAAGGTGACAGAGAGACAGCGAGAGATGTACACAGAGAGAGTAAAAGGTGACAGAGAGAGAGAGGGAGAGATGTACACAGAGAGTATAAGGTGACAGAGAGAGAGAGGGAGAGATGTACACAGAGAGTAAAAGGTGACAGAGAGAGAGATAGGGAGAGATGTACACGGAGAGAGAGTAAAATGTGACAGAGAGAGGGAGAGATGTACACAGAGAGAGTAAAAGGTGACAGAGAGAGAGAGAGATGTACACAGAGAGTAAAAGGCTGACAGAGAGAGAGAGGGAGAGATGTACAGAGAGAGAGTAAAAGGTGACAGAGAGAGGGAGAGATGTACACAGAGAGTAAAAGGTGACAGAGAGAGAGAGAGAGAGATGTACACAGAGAGTAAAAGGTGACAGAGAGGGAGAGATGTACACAGAGAGAGAGTAAAAGGTGACAGAGAGAGGGAGAGATGTACAGAGAGAGTAAAAGGTGACAGAGAGAGAAAGAGATGTACACAGAGAGTAAAAGGCTGACAGAGAGAGAGAGGGAGAGATGTACAGAGAGAGAGTAAAAGGTGACAGAGAGAGGGAGAGATGTACACAGAGAGTAAAAGGTGACAGAGAGAGAGAGAGAGAGATGTACACAGAGAGTAAAAGGTGACAGAGAGGGAGAGATGTACACAGAGAGTAAAAGGTGACAGAGAGAGAGAGGGAGAGATGTACACAGAGAGTAAAAGGTGACAGAGAGGGAGAGATGTACACAGAGAGAGAGTAAAAGGTGACAGAGAGAGAGGGAGAGATGTACACAGAGAGTAAAAGGTGACAGAGAGAGAGAGGGAGAGATGTAGACAGAGAGTAAAAGGTGACAGAGAGAGAGAGGGAGAGATGTACAGAGAGACTAAAAGGTGACAGAGAGAGAGAGAGAGAGATGTACACAGAGAGAGTAAAAGGTGACAGAGAGAGGGAGCAATGTACACAGAGAGAGAGTAAAAGGTGACAGAGAGAGAGGGAGAGATGTACAGAGAGAGTAAATGGTGACAGAGAGAGAGAGGGAGAGATGTACACAGAGAGAGTAAAAGGTGACAGAGAGAGGGAGCAATGTACACAGAGAGAGTAAAAGGTGACAGAGAGAGAGAGGGAGAGATGTACACAGAGAGAGTAAAAGGTGACAGAGAGAGGGAGAGTTGTACACAAAGCGAGTAAAAGGTGACAGAGAGAGAGAGGGAGAGATGTACACCGAGAGTAAAAGGTGACAGAGAGAGCGAGGGAGAGATGTACACAGAGGGTAAAAGGTGACAGAGAGAGAGAGGGAGAGATGTACACAGAGAGTAAAAGGTGACAGAGAGAGAGAGGGAGAGATGGACACAGAGAGTAAAAGGTGACAGAGAGAGAGAGGGAGAGATGTACACAGAGAGTAAAAGGTGACAGAGAGAGGGAGAGATGCACCCAGAGAGTAAAAGTTGACAGAGAGAGAGGGAGAGATGTACACAGAGAGTAAAAGGTGACAGAGAGAGAGAGGGAGAGATGTACACAGAGAGAGTAAAAGGTGACAGAGAGAGAGGGAGAGATATACACAGAGAGAGTAAAAGGTGAGAGAGAGAGGGAGAGATGTACACAGAGAGAGAGTAAAAGGTGACAGAGAGAGAGAGGGAGAGATGTACACAGAGAGAGTAAAAGGTGACAGAGAGAGAGAGGGAGAGATGAACACAGGGAGTAAAAGGTGACAGAGAGAGGGAGAGATGTACTCAGAGAGTAAAAGGTGACAGAGAGAGGGAGAGATGTACACAGAAAGTAAAAGGTGACAGAGAGAGGGAGAGATGTACAGAGAGAGTAAAAGGTGACAGAGAGAGGGAGAGATGTACACAGAGAGTAAAAGGTGACAGAGAGAGGGAGAGATGTACACAGAGAGTAAAAGGTGACAGAGAGAGGGAGAGATGTACAGAGAGAATAAAAGGTGACAGAGAGAGAGCGAGAGATGAACACAGAGAGTAAAAGGTGAAAGAGAGAGAGAGGGAGAGATGTACAGAGAGAGTAAAAGGTGACAGAGAGAGAGAGGGATGTACACAGAGAGTAAAAGGTGACAGAGAGAGGGAGAGATGTACACAGAGAGTCAAAGGTGACAGAGAGAGAGAGAGATCTACACAGAGAGTAAAAGGTGACAGAGAGAGAGGGAGAGATGTACACAGAGAGTAAAAGGTGACAGAGAGAGAGAGGGAGAGATGTAGACAGAGAGTAAAAGGTGACAGAGAGAGAGAGGGAGAGATGTACACAGAGAGAGATTAAAAGGTGACAGAGAGAGAGAGGGAGAGATGTACACAGAGAGAATAAAAGGTGACAGAGAGAGAGAGGGAGAGATGTACACAGAGAGAGTAAAAGGTGACAGAGAGAGAGGGAGAGATACACACAGAGAGAGTAAAAGGTGACAGAGAGAGGGAGAGATGTACACAGAGAGAGTAAAAGGTGACAGAGAGAGAGAGCGAGAGATGTACACAGAGAGAGTAAAAGGTGACAGAGAGAGAGAGGGAGAGATGTACACAGAGAGAGTAAAAGGTGACAGAGAGAGGGAGCGATGTACACAGAGAGAGTAAAAGGTGACAGAGAGAGAGAGGGAGAGATGTACACAGAGAGTAAAAGGTGACAGAGAGAGAGGGAGAGATGTACACCGAGAGTAAAAGGTGACAGAGAGAGCGAGGGAGAGATGTACACAGAGGGTAAAAGGTGACAGAGAGAGAGAGGGAGAGATGTACACAGAGAGTAAAAGGTGACAGAGAGAGAGAGGGAGAGATGGACACAGAGAGTAAAAGGTGACAGAGAGAGAGAGGGAGAGATGTACACAGAGAGTAAAAGGTGACAGAGAGAGGGAGAGATGTACACAGAGAGAGTAAAAAGTGACAGAGAGAGAGAGGGAGAGATGTACACAGAGAGAGTAAAAGGTGACAGAGAGAGAGAGAGAGATGTACAGAGAGAGTAAAAGGTGACAGAGAGAGAGGGAGAGATGTACACAGAGAGTAAAAGGTGACAGAGAGAGAGAGGGAGAGATGTACACAGAGAGAGTAAAAGGTGACAGAGAGAGAGGGAGAGATATACACAGAGAGAGTAAAAGGTGAGAGAGAGAGGGAGAGATGTACACAGAGAGAGAGTAAAAGGTGACAGAGAGAGAGAGGGAGAGATGTACACAGAGAGAGTAAAAGGTGACAGAGAGAGAGAGGGAGAGATGAACACAGGGAGTAAAAGGTGACAGAGAGAGGGAGAGATGTACTCAGAGAGTAAAAGGTGACAGAGAGAGGGGGAGATGTACACAGAAAGTAAAAGGTGACAGAGAGAGGGAGAGATGTACAGAGAGAGTAAAAGGTGACAGAGAGAGGGAGAGATGTACACAGAGAGTAAAAGGTGACAGAGAGAGGGAGAGATGTACACAGAGAGTAAAAGGTGACAGAGAGAGGGAGAGATGTACAGAGAGAATAAAAGGTGACAGAGAGAGAGCGCAGATGAACACAGAGAGTAAAAGGTGAAAGAGAGAGAGAGGGAGAGATGTACAGAGAGAGTAAAAGGTGACAGAGAGAGAGAGGGATGTACACAGAGAGTAAAAGGTGACAGAGAGAGGGAGAGATGTACACAGAGAGTCAAAGGTGACAGAGAGAGAGAGAGATCTACACAGAGAGTAAAAGGTGACAGAGAGAGAGGGAGAGATGTACACAGAGAGTAAAAGGTGACAGAGAGAGAGAGGGAGAGATGTAGACAGAGAGTAAAAGGTGACAGAGAGAGAGAGGGAGAGATGTACACAGAGAGAGATTAAAAGGTGACAGAGAGAGAGAGGGAGAGATGTACACAGAGAGAATAAAAGGTGACAGAGAGAGAGAGGGAGAGATGTACACAGAGAGAGTAAAAGTTGACAGAGAGAGAGGGAGAGATACACACAGAGAGAGTAAAAGGTGACAGAGAGAGGGAGAGATGTACACAGAGAGAGTAAAAGGTGACAGAGAGAGAGAGCGAGAGATGTACACAGAGAGAGTAAAAGGTGACAGAGAGAGAGAGGGAGAGATGTACACAGAGAGAGTAAAAGGTGACAGAGAGAGGGAGCGATGTACACAGAGAGAGTAAAAGGTGACAGAGAGAGAGAGGGAGAGATGTACACAGAGAGTAAAAGGTGACAGAGAGAGAGGGAGAGATGTACACAGAGCGTCAAAGGTGACAGAGAGAGGGAGAGATGTATACAGAGAGTCAAAGGTGACAGAGAGAGAGAGAGATGTACACAGAGAGTAAAAGGTGACAGAGAGAGAGGGAGAGATGTACACAGAGAGTAAAAGGTGACAGAGAGAGAGAGGGAGAGATGTAGACAGAGAGTAAAAGGTGACAGAGAGAGAGAGGGAGAGATGTACACAGAGAGAGAGTAAAAGGTGACAGAGAGAGAGAGGGAGAGATGTACACAGAGAGAATAAAAGGTGACAGAGAGAGAGAGGGAGAGATGTACACAGAGAGCGTAAAAGGTGACAGAGAGAGAGGGAGAGATATACACAGAGAGAGTAAAAGGTGACAGAGAGAGGGAGAGATGTACACAGAGAGAGTAAAAGGTGACAGAGAGAGAGAGCGAGAGATGTACACAGAGAGAGTAAAAGGTGACAGAGAGAGAGAGGGAGAGATGTACACAGAGAGAGTAAAAGGTGACAGAGAGAGGGAGCGATGTACACAGAGAGAGTAAAAGGTGACAGAGAGAGAGAGAGAGAGATGTTCACAGAGAGTAAAAGGTGACAGAGAGAGAGAGGGAGAGATGTACAGAGAGAGTAAAAGGTGACAGAGAGAGGGAGAGATGTACACAGAGATAGTAAAAGGTGACAGAGAGAGAGAGGGAGAGATGTACACAGAGAGTAAAAGGTGACAGAGAGAGATAGGGAGAGATGTACACAGAGAGTAAAAGGTGACAGAGAGAGAGCGAGAGATGAACACAGAGAGTAAAAGGTGAAAGAGAGAGAGAGGGAGAGATGTACAGAGAGAGTAAAAGGTGACAGAGAGAGAGAGGGATGTGCACAGAGAGTAAAAGGTGACAGAGAGAGAGCGAGAGAGATGTACACAGAGAGTAAAAGGTGACAGAGAGAGAGAGGGAGTGATGTACACAGAGAGTAAAAGGTGACAGAGAGAGAGAGGGAGAGATGTACAGAGAGACTAAAAGGTGACAGAGAGAGAAAGAGAGATGTACACAGAGAGTAAAAGGCTGACAGAGAGAGAGAGGGAGAGATGTACACAGAGAGTTAAATGTGACAGAGAGAGGGAGAGATGTACACAGAGAGAGTAAAAGGTGACAGAGAGAGAGAGGGAGAGATGTACACAGAGAGTAAAAGGTGACAGAGAGAGGGAGAGATGTACACAGAGAGTAAAAGGTGACAGAGAGAGAGAGGGAGAGATGTACACAGAGAGTAAAAGGTGACAGAGGGAGGGAGAGATGTACACAGAGAATAAAAGGTGACAGAGAGAGAGAGGGAGAGATGTACACAGAGAGAGTAAAAGGTGACACAGAGAGAGCGAGAGATGTACACAGAGAGTAAAAGGTGACAGAGAGAGAGAGGGAGAGATGTACAGAGAGACTAAAAGGTGACAGAGAGAGGGAGAGATGTACACAGAGAGAGTAAAAGGTGACAGAGAGAGGGAGAGATGTACACAGAGAGTAAAAGGTGACAGAGAGACAGCGAGAGATGTACACAGAGAGAGTAAAAGGTGACAGAGAGAGAGAGGGAGAGATGTACACAGAGAGTATAAGGTGACAGAGAGAGAGAGGGAGAGATGTACACAGAGAGTAAAAGGTGACAGAGAGAGAGATAGGGAGAGATGTACACGGAGAGAGAGTAAAATGTGACAGAGAGAGGGAGAGATGTACAGAGAGACTAAAAGGTGACAGAGAGAGAGAGAGATGTACACAGAGAGTAAAAGGCTGACAGAGAGAGAGAGGGAGAGATGTACAGAGAGAGAGTAAAAGGTGACAGAGAGAGGGAGAGATGTACACAGAGAGTAAAAGGTGACAGAGAGAGAGAGAGAGAGATGTACACAGAGAGTAAAAGGTGACAGAGAGGGAGAGATGTACACAGAGAGAGAGTAAAAGGTGACAGAGAGAGGGAGAGATGTACAGAGAGAGTAAAAGGTGACAGAGAGAGAGAGAGATGTACACAGAGAGTAAAAGGTGACAGAGAGAGAAAGAGATGTACACAGAGAGTAAAAGGCTGACAGAGAGAGAGAGGGAGAGATGTACAGAGAGAGAGTAAAAGGTGACAGAGAGAGGGAGAGATGTACACAGAGAGTAAAAGGTGACAGAGAGAGAGAGAGAGAGATGTACACAGAGAGTAAAAGGTGACAGAGAGGGAGAGATGTACACAGAGAGAGAGTAAAAGGTGACAGAGAGAGAGGGAGAGATGTACAGAGAGAGTAAAAGGTGACAGAGAGAGAAAGAGATGTACACAGAGAGTAAAAGGCTGACAGAGAGAGAGAGGGAGAGATGTACAGAGAGAGAGTAAAAGGTGACAGAGAGAGGGAGAGATGTACACAGAGAGTAAAAGGTGACAGAGAGAGAGAGAGAGAGATGTACACAGAGAGTAAAAGGTGAAAGAGAGGGAGAGATGTACACAGAGAGAGAGTAAAAGGTGACAGAGAGAGAGGGAGAGATGTACAGAGAGAGTAAATGGTGACAGAGAGAGAGAGGGAGAGATGTACACAAGAGTAAAAGGTGACAGAGAGAGAGGGAGAGATGTACACAGAGAGTAAAAGGTGACAGAGAGAGAGAGGGAGAGATGTAGACAGAGAGTAAAAGGTGACAGAGAGAGAGAGGGAGAGATGTACACAGAGAGAATAAAAGGTGACAGAGAGAGAGAGGGAGAGATGTACACAGAGAGAGTAAAAGGTGACAGAGAGAGAGGGAGAGATATACACAGAGAGAGTAAAAGGTGACAGAGAGAGGGAGAGATGTACACAGAGAGAGTAAAAGGTGACAGAGAGAGAGAGGGAGAGATGTACACAGAGAGTAAAAGGTGACAGAGAGAGGGAGAGATGTACACAGAGAGAGTAAAAGGTGACAGAGAGAGAGAGCGAGAGATGTACACAGAGAGAGTAAAAGGTGACAGAGAGAGAGAGGGAGAGATGTACACAGAGAGAGTAAAAGGTGACAGAGAGAGAGAGGGAGAGATGTACACAGAGAGAGTAAAAGGTGACAGAGAGAGGGAGCGATGTACACAGAGAGAGTAAAAGGTGACAGAGAGAGAGAGGGAGAGATGTACACAGAGAGAGTAAAAGGTGACAGAGAGAGGGAGAGTTGTACACAGAGAGAGTAAAAGGTGACAGAGAGAGAGAGGGAGAGATGTACACAGAGAGTAAAAGGTGACAGAGAGAGAGAGGGAGAGATGTACACAGAGAGTAAAAGGTGACAGAGAGAGAGAGGGAGAGATGTACACAGAGAGTAAAAGGTGACAGAGAGAGAGAGGGAGAGATGGACACAGAGAGTAAAAGGTGACAGAGAGAGAGAGGGAGAGATGTACACAGAGAGTAAAAGGTGACAGAGAGAGGGAGAGATGCACCCAGAGAGTAAAAGGTGACAGAGAGAGAGGGAGAGATGTACACAGAGAGTAAAAGGTGACATAGAGAGAGAGGGAGAGATGTACACAGAGAGAGAGTAAAAGGTGACAGAGAGAGAGAGGGAGAGATGTACACAGAGAGAGTAAAAGGTGACAGAGAGAGAGAGGGAGAGATGAACACAGAGAGTAAAAGGTGACAGAGAGAGGGAGAGATGTACTCAGAGAGTAAAAGGTGACAGAGAGAGGGAGAGATGTACACAGAGAGTAAAAGGTGACAGAGAGAGGGAGAGATGTACAGAGAGAGTTAAAGGTGACAGAGAGAGGGAGAGATGTACACAGAGAGTAAAAGGTGACAGAGAGAGGGAGAGATGTACACAGAGAGTAAAAGGTGACAGAGAGAGGGAGAGATGTACACAGAGAGAGTAAAAGGTGACAGAGAGAGAGAGAGATGTACAGAGAGAGTAAAAGGTGACAGAGAGAGAGCGAGAGATGAACACAGAGAGTAAAAGGTGAAAGAGAGAGAGAGGGAGAGATGTACAGAGAGAGTAAAAGGTGACAGAGAGAGAGAGGGATGTACACAGAGAGTAAAAGGTGACAGAGAGAGAGCGAGAGATGTACACAGAGAGAGTAAAAGGTGACAGAGAGAGAGAGGGAGAGATCTATACAGAGAGTAAAAGGTGACAGAGAGAGGGAGAGATGTACACAGAGAGTAAAAGGTGACAGAGAGAGAGAGGGAGAGATGTACACAGAGAGTAAAAGGTGACAGAGAGAGAGAGGGAGTGATGTACACAGAGAGAGAGTAAAAGGTGACAGGGAGAGAGAGAGAGAGAGATGTACACAGAGAGAGTAAAATGTGACAGAGAGAGAGAGGGAGAGATGTACACAGAGAGAATAAAAGGTGACAGAGAGAGAGAGGGAGAGATGTACACAGAGAGAGTAAAAGGTGACAGAGAGAGAGGGAGAGATATACACAGAGAGAGTAAAAGGTGACAGAGAGAGGGAGAGATGTACACAGAGAGAGTAAAAGGTGACAGAGAGAGAGAGCGAGAGATGTACACAGAGAGAGTAAAAGGTGACAGAGAGAGAGAGGGAGAGATGTACACAGAGAGAGTAAAAGGTGACAGAGAGAGGGAGCGATGTACACAGAGAGAGTAAAAGGTGACAGAGAGAGAGAGAGAGAGATGTACACAGAAAGTAAAAGGTGACAGAGAGAGAGAGGGAGAGATGTACAGAGAGAGTAAAAGGTGACAGAGAGAGGGAGAGATGTACACAGAGAGAGTAAAAGGTGACAGAGAGAGAGAGGGAGAGATGTACACAGAGAGTAAAAGGTGACAGAGAGAGATAGGGAGAGATGTACACAGAGAGTAAAAGGTGACAGAGAGAGAGCGAGAGATGAACACAGAGAGTAAAAGGTGAAAGAGAGAGAGAGGGAGAGATGTACAGAGAGAGTAAAAGGTGACAGAGAGAGAGAGGGATGTACACAGAGAGTAAAAGGTGACAGAGAGAGAGCGAGAGAGATGTACACAGAGAGTAAAAGGTGACAGAGAGAGAGAGGGAGTGATGTACACAGAGAGTAAAAGGTGACAGAGAGAGAGAGGGAGAGATGTACAGAGAGACTAAAATGTGACAGAGAGAGGGAGAGATGTACACAGAGAGAGTAAAAGGTGACAGAGAGAGAGAGGGAGAGATGTACACAGAGAGTAAAAGGTGACAGAGAGAGGGAGAGATGTACACAGAGAGTAAAAGGTGACAGAGAGAGAGAGGGAGAGATGTACACAGAGAGTAAAAGGTGACAGAGAGAGGGAGAGATGTACACAGAGAATAAAAGGTGACAGAGAGAGAGAGGGAGAGATGTACACAGAGAGAGTAAAAGGTGACACAGAGAGAGCGAGAGATGTACACAGAGAGTAAAAGGTGACAGAGAGAGAGAGGGAGAGATGTACAGAGAGACTAAAAGGTGACAGAGAGAGAGAGGGATGTACACAGAGAGTAAAAGGTGACAGAGAGACAGCGAGAGATGTACACAGAGAGAGTAAAAGGTGACAGAGAGAGAGAGGGAGAGATGTACACAGAGAGTAAAAGGTGACAGAGAGAGGGAGAGATGTACACAGAGAGTAAAAGGTGACAGAGAGAGAGATAGGGAGAGATGTACACGGAGAGAGAGTAAAATGTGACAGAGAGAGGGAGAGATGTACAGAGAGACTAAAAGGTGACAGAGAGAGAGAGAGATGTACACAGAGAGTAAAAGGTTGACAGAGAGAGAGAGGGAGAGATGTACAGAGAGAGAGTAAAAGGTGACAGAGAGAGGGAGAGATGTACACAGAGAGTAAAAGGTGACAGAGAGAGAGAGAGAGAGAGATGTACACAGAGAGTAAAAGGTGACAGAGAGGGAGAGATGTACACAGAGAGAGAGTAAAAGGTGACAGAGAGAGGGAGAGATGTACAGAGAGAGTAAAAGGTGACAGAGAGAGAAAGAGATGTACACAGAGAGTAAAAGGCTGACAGAGAGAGAGAGGGAGAGATGTACAGAGAGAGAGTAAAAGGTGACAGAGAGAGGGAGAGATGTACACAGAGAGTAAAAGGTGACAGAGAGAGAGAGAGAGAGATGTACACAGAGAGTAAAAGGTGACAGAGAGGGAGAGATGTACACAGAGAGAGAGTAAAAGGTGACAGAGAGAGAGGGAGAGATGTACAGAGAGAGTAAATGGTGACAGAGAGAGAGAGGGAGAGATGTACACAAGAGTAAAAGGTGACAGAGAGAGAGGGAGAGATGTACACAGAGAGTAAAAGGCTGACAGAGAGAGAGAGGGAGAGATGTACACAGAGAGTTAAATGTGACAGAGAGAGGGAGAGATGTACACAGAGAGAGTAAAAGGTGACAGAGAGAGAGAGGGAGAGATGTACACAGAGAGTAAAAGGTGACAGAGAGAGGGAGAGATGTACACAGAGAGTAAAAGGTGACAGAGAGGGAGAGATGTACACAGAGAGAGAGTAAAAGGTGACAGAGAGAGAGGGAGAGATGTACAGAGAGAGTAAATGGTGACAGAGAGAGAGAGGGAGAGATGTACACAAGAGTAAAAGGTGACAGAGAGAGAGGGAGAGATGTACACAGAGAGTAAAAGGCTGACAGAGAGAGAGAGGGAGAGATGTACACAGTGAGTAAAATGTGACAGAGAGAGGGAGAGATGTACACAGAGAGAGTAAAAGGTGACAGAGAGAGAGAGGGAGAGATGTACACAGAGAGTAAAAGGTGACAGAGAGAGGGAGAGATGTACACAGAGAGTAAAAGGTGACAGAGAGAGAGAGAGAGAGATGTACACAGAGAGTAAAAGGTGAGAGAGAGGGAGAGATGTACACAGAGAGAGAGTAAAAAGTGACAGAGAGAGGGAGAGATGTACAGAGAGAGTAAAAGGTGACAGAGAGAGAAAGAGATGTACACAGAGAGTAAAAGGCTGACAGAGAGAGAGAGGGAGAGATGTACAGAGAGAGAGTAAAAGGTGACAGAGAGAGGGAGAGATGTACACAGAGAGTAAAAGGTGACAGAGAGAGAGAGAGAGAGATGTACACAGAGAGTAAAAGGTGACAGAGAGGGAGAGATGTACACAGAGAGAGAGTAAAAGGTGACAGAGAGAGAGGGAGAGATGTACAGAGAGAGTAAATGGTGACAGAGAGAGAGAGGGAGAGATGTACACAAGAGTAAAAGGTGACAGAGAGAGAGGGAGAGATGTACACAGAGAGTAAAAGGTGACAGAGAGAGAGAGGGAGAGATGTAGACAGAGAGTAAAAGGTGACAGAGAGAGAGAGGGAGAGATGTACACAGAGAGAATAAAAGGTGACAGAGAGAGAGAGGGAGAGATGTACACAGAGAGAGTAAAAGGTGACAGAGAGAGAGGGAGAGATATACACAGAGAGAGTAAAAGGTGACAGAGAGAGGGAGAGATGTACACAGAGAGAGTAAAAGGTGACAGAGAGAGAGAGAGCGAGAGATGTACACAGAGAGAGTAAAAGGTGACAGAGAGAGAGAGGGAGAGATGTACACAGCGAGAGTAAAAGGTGACAGAGAGAGAGAGGGAGAGATGTACACAGAGAGAGTAAAAGGTGACAGAGAGAGGGAGCGATGTACACAGAGAGAGTAAAAGGTGACAGAGAGAGAGAGGGAGAGATGTACACAGAGAGAGTAAAAGGTGACAGAGAGAGGGAGATTTGTACACAGAGAGAGTAAAAGGTGACAGAGAGAGAGAGGGAGAGATGTACACAGAGAGTAAAAGGTGACAGAGAGAGAGAGGGAGAGATGTACACAGAGAGTAAAAGGTGACAGAGAGAGAGAGGGAGAGATGTACACAGAGAGTAAAAGGTGACAGAGAGAGAGAGGGAGAGATGGACACAGAGAGTAAAAGGTGACAGAGAGAGAGAGGGAGAGATGTAAACAGAGAGTAAAAGGTGACAGAGAGAGGGAGAGATGCACCCAGAGAGTAAAAGGTGACAGAGAGAGAGGGAGAGATGTACACAGTGAGTAAAAGGTGACATAGAGAGAGAGGGAGAGATGTACACAGAGAGAGAGTAAAAGGTGACAGAGAGAGAGAGGGAGAGATGTACACAGAGAGAGTAAAAGGTGACAGAGAGAGAGAGGGAGAGATGAACACAGAGAGTAAAAGGTGACAGAGAGAGGGAGAGATGTACACAGAGAGTAAAAGGTGACAGAGAGAGGGAGAGATGTACACAGAGAGTAAAAGGTGACAGAGAGGGAGAGATGTACACAGAGACAGACTAAAAGGTGACAGAGAGAGGGAGAGATGTACAGAGAGAGTAAATGGTGACAGAGAGAGAGAGGGAGAGATGTACACAAGAGTAAAAGGTGACAGAGAGAGAGGGAGAGATGTACACAGAGAGTAAAAGGCTGACAGAGAGAGAGAGGGAGAGATGTACACAGAGAGTTAAATGTGACAGAGAGAGGGAGAGATGTACACAGAGAGAGTAAAAGGTGACAGAGAGAGAGAGGGAGAGATGTACACAGAGAGTAAAAGGTGACAGAGAGAGGGAGAGATGTACACAGAGAGTAAAAGGTGACAGAGAGAGAGAGAGAGAGATGTACACAGAGATTAAAAGGTGAGAGAGAGGGAGAGATGTACACAGAGAGAGAGTAAAAAGTGACAGAGAGAGGGAGAGATGTACAGAGAGAGTAAAAGGTGACAGAGAGAGAAAGAGATGTAGACAGAGAGTAAAAGGCTGACAGAGAGAGAGAGGGAGAGATGTACAGAGAGAGAGTAAAAGGTGACAGAGAGAGGGAGAGATGTACACAGAGAGTAAAAGGTGACAGAGAGAGAGAGGGAGAGATGTACACAGAGAGTAAAAGGTGACAGAGAGGGAGAGATGTACACAGAGAGAGAGTAAAAGGTGACAGAGAGAGAGGGAGAGATGTACAGAGAGAGTAAATGGTGACAGAGAGAGAGAGGGAGAGATGTACACAAGAGTAAAAGGTGACAGAGAGAGAGGGAGAGATGTACACAGAGAGTAAAAGGTGACAGAGAGAGAGAGGGAGAGATGTAGACAGAGAGTAAAAGGTGACAGAGAGAGAGAGGGAGAGATGTACACAGAGACAATAAAAGGTGACAGAGAGAGAGAGGGAGAGATGTACACAGTGAGAGTAAAAGGTGACAGAGAGAGAGGGAGAGATATACACAGAGAGAGTAAAAGGTGACAGAGAGAGGGAGAGATGTACACAGAGAGAGTAAAAGGTGACAGAGAGAGAGAGAGCGAGAGATGTACACAGAGAGAGTAAAAGGTGACAGAGAGAGAGAGGGAGAGATGTACACAGCGAGAGTAAAAGGTGACAGAGAGAGAGAGGGAGAGATGTACACAGAGAGAGTAAAAGGTGACAGAGAGAGGGAGCGATGTACACAGAGAGAGTAAAAGGTGACAGAGAGAGAGAGGGAGAGATGTACACAGAGAGAGTAAAAGGTGACAGAGAGAGGGAGAGTTGTACACAGAGAGAGTAAAAGGTGACAGAGAGAGAGAGGGAGAGATGTACACAGAGAGTAAAAGGTGACAGAGAGAGAGAGGGAGAGATGTACACAGAGAGTAAAAGGTGACAGAGAGAGAGAGGGAGAGATGTACACAGAGAGTAAAAGGTGACAGAGAGAGAGAGGGAGAGATGGACACAGAGAGTAAAAGGTGACAGAGAGAGAGAGGGAGAGATGTACACAGAGAGTAAAAGGTGACAGAGAGAGGGAGAGATGCACCCAGAGAGTAAAAGGTGACAGAGAGAGAGGGAGAGATGTACACAGAGAGTAAAAGGTGACATAGAGAGAGAGGGAGAGATGTAAACAGAGAGAGAGTAAAAGGTGACAGAGAGAGAGAGGGAGAGATGTACACAGAGAGAGTAAAAGGTGACAGAGAGAGAGAGGGAGAGATGAACACAGAGAGTAAAAGGTGACAGAGAGAGGGAGAGATGTACTCAGAGAGTAAAAGGTGACAGAGAGAGGGAGAGATGTACACAGAGAGTAAAAGGTGACAGAGAGAGAGAGGGAGAGATGTACAGAGAGAGTAAAAGGTGACAGAGAGAGGGAGAGATGTACACAGAGAGTAAAAGGTGACAGAGAGAGGGAGAGATGTACACAGAGAGTAAAAGGTGACAGAGAGAGGGAGAGATGTACAGAGAGAGTAAAAGGTGACAGAGAGAGAGCGAGAGATGAACACAGAGAGTAAAAGGTGAAAGAATGAGAGAGAGGGAGAGATGTACAGAGAGAGTAAAAGGTGACAGAGAGAGAGAGGGATGTACACAGAGAGTAAAAGGTGACAGAGAGAGAGCGAGAGATGTACACAGAGAGAGTAAAAGGTGACAGAGAGAGAGAGGGAGAGATGTATACAGAGAGTAAAAGGTGACAGAGAGAGGGAGAGATGTACACAGACAGTAAAAGGTGACAGAGAGAGAGAGGGAGAGATGTACACAGAGAGTAAAAGGTGACAGAGAGAGGTAGGGAGTGATGTACACAGAGAGTAAAAGGTGACAGAGAGAGAGAGGGAGAGATGTACAGAGAGACTAAAAGGTGACAGAGAGAGAGAGAGATGTACACAGAGAGTAAAAGGCTGACAGAGAGAGAGAGGGAGAGATGTACACAGAGAGTTAAATGTGACAGAGAGAGGGAGAGATGTACACAGAGAGAGTAAAAGGTGACAGAGAGAGAGAGGGAGAGATGTACACAGAGAGTAAAAGGTGACAGAGAGAGGGAGAGATGTACACAGAGAGTAAAAGGTGACAGAGAGAGAGAGAGAGAGATGTACACAGAGAGTAAAAGGTGACAGAGAGGGAGAGATGTACACAGAGAGAGAGTAAAAGGTGACAGAGAGAGGGAGAGATGTACAGAGAGAGTAAAAGGTGACAGAGAGAGAAAGAGATGTACACAGAGAGTAAAAGGCTGACAGAGAGAGAGAGGGAGAGATGTACAGAGAGAGAGTAAAAGGTGACAGAGAGAGGGAGAGATGTACACAGAGAGTAAAAGGTGACAGAGAGAGAGAGAGAGAGATGTACACAGAGAGTAAAAGGTGACAGAGAGGGAGAGATGTACACAGAGAGAGAGTAAAAGGTGACAGAGAGAGAGGGAGAGATGTACAGAGAGAGTAAATGGTGACAGAGAGAGAGAGGGAGAGATGTACACAAGAGTAAAAGGTGACAGAGAGAGAGGGAGAGATGTACACAGAGAGTAAAAGGTGACAGAGAGAGAGAGGGAGAGATGTAGACAGAGAGTAAAAGGTGACAGAGAGAGAGAGGGAGAGATGTACACAGAGACAATAAAAGGTGACAGAGAGAGAGAGGGAGAGATGTACACAGTGAGAGTAAAAGGTGACAGAGAGAGAGGGAGAGATATACACAGAGAGAGTAAAAGGTGACAGAGAGAGGGAGAGATGTACACAGAGAGAGTAAAAGGTGACAGAGAGAGAGAGAGCGAGAGATGTACACAGAGAGAGTAAAAGGTGACAGAGAGAGAGAGGGAGAGATGTACACAGCGAGAGTAAAAGGTGACAGAGAGAGAGAGGGAGAGATGTACACAGAGAGAGTAAAAGGTGACAGAGAGAGGGAGCGATGTACACAGAGAGAGTAAAGGTGACAGAGAGAGAGAGGGAGAGATGTACACAGAGAGAGTAAAAGGTGACAGAGAGAGGGAGAGTTGTACACAGAGAGAGTAAAAGGTGACAGAGAGAGAGAGGGAGAGATGTACACAGAGAGTAAAAGGTGACAGAGAGAGAGAGGGAGAGATGTACACAGAGAGTAAAAGGTGACAGAGAGAGAGAGGGAGAGATGTACACAGAGAGTAAAAGGTGACAGAGAGAGAGAGGGAGAGATGGACACAGAGAGTAAAAGGTGACAGAGAGAGAGAGGGAGAGATGTACACAGAGAGTAAAAGGTGACAGAGAGAGGGAGAGATGCACCCAGAGAGTAAAAGGTGACAGAGAGAGAGGGAGAGATGTACACAGAGAGTAAAAGGTGACATAGAGAGAGAGGGAGAGATGTAAACAGAGAGAGAGTAAAAGGTGACAGAGAGAGAGAGGGAGAGATGTACACAGAGAGAGTAAAAGGTGACAGAGAGAGAGAGGGAGAGATGAACACAGAGAGTAAAAGGTGACAGAGAGAGGGAGAGATGTACTCAGAGAGTAAAAGGTGACAGAGAGAGGGAGAGATGTACACAGAGAGTAAAAGGTGACAGAGAGAGAGAGGGAGAGATGTACAGAGAGAGTAAAAGGTGACAGAGAGAGGGAGAGATGTACACAGAGAGTAAAAGGTGACAGAGAGAGGGAGAGATGTACACAGAGAGTAAAAGGTGACAGAGAGAGGGAGAGATGTACAGAGAGAGTAAAAGGTGACAGAGAGAGAGCGAGAGATGAACACAGAGAGTAAAAGGTGAAAGAATGAGAGAGAGGGAGAGATGTTCACAGAGAGAGTAAAAGGTGACAGAGAGAGAGGGAGAGATATACACAGAGAGAGTAAAAGGTGACAGAGAGAGGGAGAGATGTACACAGAGAGAGTAAAAGGTGACAGAGAGAGAGAGGGAGAGATGTACACAGAGATTGAAAGGTGACAGAGAGAGAGAGGGAGAGATGTACAGAGAGAGAGTAAAAGTTGACAGAGAGAGGGAGATATGTACACAGAGAGTAAAAGGTGACAGACAGAGAGAGGGAGTGATGTACACAGAGAGTAAAAGGTGACAGAGAGAGGGAGAGATATACATAGAGTGAGTAAAATGTGACAGAGAGAGGGAGAGATGTACACAGAGAGTAAAAGGTGACAGAGAGAGAGGGAGAGATGTACACAGAGAGTAAAAGGTGACAGAGAGAGAGAGGGAGAGATGTACACAGAGAGTAAAAGGTGACAGAGCGAGGGAGAGATGTACACAGAGAGTTAAATGTGACAGAGAGAGAGAGGGAGAGATGTACACAGAGAGTAAAAGGTGACAGAGGGAGGGAGAGATGTACACAGAGAGTAAAAGGTGACAGAGAGAGAGAGGGAGAGATGTACACACAGAGAGTAAAAGGTGACAGAGAGATGGAGAGATGTACACAGAGAGAGAGTAAAAGGTGAAAGAGAGAGGGAGAGATGTACACAGCGAGTAAAAGGTGACAGAGAGGGAGAGGGAGAGATGTACACAGAGAGAGAGTAAAAGGTGACAGAGAGAGAGAGAGATGTACACAGAGAGAGTAAAAGGTGACAGAGAGAGAGAGGGAGAGATGTACAGAGAGAGAGTAAAAGGTGACAGAGAGAGAGAGGGAGAGATGTGCACAGAGAGAGTGTAAAAGGTGACAGAGAGAGGGAGAGATGTACACAGAGAGTAAATGGTGACAGAGAGAGAGAGGGAGAGATGTACACAGAGAGTAAAAGGTGACAGAGAGAGAGAGGGAGACATGTACACAGAGAGAGTAAAAGGTGACAGAGAGAGAGTGAGAGATGTACACAGAGAGAGTAAAAGGTGACAGAGAGAGGGAGAGATGTACACAGAGAGTAAAAGGTGACAGAGAGAGAGAGGGAGAGATGTACACAAAGAGTAAAAGGTGACAGAGAGAGAGAGGGAGAGATGTACACAGAGAGAGTAAAAGGTGACAGAGAGAGAGGGAGATATGTACACAGAGAGAGAATAGAAGGTGATAGAGAGAGAGGGAGAGATGTAGACAGAGACTAAAAGGTGACAGAGAGAGGGAGAGGGAGAGATGTACACAGAGAGTAAAAGGTGACCGAGAGAGGGAGAGATGTACACACAGAGAGTGAAAGTTGACAGAGAGAGGGAGAGATGTACACAGAGACAGGAAAAGGTGACAGAGAGAGAGAGAGAGATGTACACAGAGAGTAAAAGGTGACAGAGAGTGAGAGGGAGAGATGCACAGAGAGAGAGATTAAAAGGTGACAGAGAGAGAGGGAGAGATGTACACAGAGAGTAAAAGTTGACAGAGAGAGAGAGGGAGAGAAGTACACAGAGAGAGAGTTTTAGGTGACAGAGAGAGGGAGAGATGTACACAGAGAGTAAATGGTGACAGAGAGAGAGAGGGAGAGATGTACACAGAGAGTAAAAGGTGACAGAGAGAGAGGGAGAGATGTACACAGAGAGAGTAAAAGGTGACAGAGAGAGGGAGAGATGTACACAGAGAGTAAAAGGTGACAGAGAGAGAGAGGGAGAGATGTACACAGAGAGAGTAAAAGGTGACAGAGAGAGAGAGGGAGAGATGTATACAGAGAGAGAGTTAAAGGTGACAGAGAGAGGGAGAGATGTACGCAGAGAGTAAAAGGTGACAGAGAGAGAGAGGGAGAGATGTACACAGAGAGTAGAAGGTGACAGAGAGAGGGAGAGATGTACACAGAGAGAGTAAAAGGTGACAGAGAGAGGGAGAGATGTACACAGAGAGTAAAAGTTGACAGAGAGAGAGAGGGAGAGATGTACACAGAGAGTAAAAGGTGACAGAGAGAGAGAGGAAGAGATGTACTCAGAGAGTAAAAGGTGACAGAGAGAGAGGGTGAGATGTACACAGAGAGAGATTAAAAGGTGACAGAGAGAGGGAGAGATGTACACAGAGACTAAAAGGTGACAGAGAGAGAGAGGGAGAGATGTACACACAGAGAGTAAAAGGTGACATAGAGAGGGAGAGATGTACACAGAGAGTAAAAGGTGACAGAGAGAAAGAGGGAGAGATGTACACACAGAGTAAAAGGTGACAGAGTGAGGGAGAGATGTACACAGAGAGTAAAAGGTGACAGAGAGAGGGAGAGATGTACACAGACTGTAAAAGGTGACAGAGAGAGAGAGGGAGAGATGTACACAGAGAGTAAAAGTTGACAGAGAGAGAGAGGGAGAGATGTACAGAGAGAGAGAGTAAAAGGTGACAGAGAGAGAGGGAGAGATGTACACAGAGAGTAAAAGGTGACAGAGAGAGGGAGAGATGTACACAGAGCGTCAAAGGTGACAGAGAGAGGGAGAGATGTACACAGAGAGTCAAAGGTGAGAGAGAGAGGGAGAGATGTACACAGAGAGTAAAAGGTGACAGAGAGAGGGAGAGGGAGAGATGTACACAGAGAGTAAAAGGTGACAGAGAGAGAGAGGGAGAGATGTACACAGAGAGTGTAAAAGATGACAGAGAGAGGGAGAGATGCACACAGAGAGTAAAAGGTGACAGAGAGAGAGAGGGAGAGATGTACACAGAGAGAGTAAAAGGTGACAGAGAGAGGGAGAGATGTACACAGAGAGTAAAAGGTGACAGAGAGAGGGAGAGATGTACACAGAGAGAGAGTAAAAGGGGACAGAGAGAGAGAGGGAGAGATGTACACAGAGAGTAAAAGGTGACAGGGAGAGGGAGAGATGTACACAGAGAGAGTAAAAGGTGACAGAGAGAGGGAGAGATGTACAAAGAGAGTAAAAGGTGACAGAGAGAGAGAGGGAGAGATGTACAGAGAGAGAGTAAAAGGTGACAGAGAGAGAGGGAGAGATGTACACAGAGAGTAAAAGGTGACAGAGAGAGGGAGAGGGAGAGATGTACACAGAGAGTAAATGGTGACAGAGAGAGGGAGAGATGTACACACAGAGAGTAAAAGGTGACAGAGAGAGAGAGAGAGAGATGTACACAGAGAGAGTAAAAGGTGACAGAGAGAGGGAGAGATGTACACAGAGTGTAAAAGGTGACAGAGAGAGGGAGATATGTACACAGAGAGAGAGTAAAAGGTGACAGAGAGAGAGAGGGAGAGATGTACACAGAGAGTAAAAGGTGACAGAGAGAGAGAGGGAGAGATGTACACAGAGAGTAAAAGGTGACAGAGAGAGAGAGGGAGAGATGTACACAGAGAGTAAAAGGTGACAGAGAGAGGGAGAGGGAGAGATGTACACAGAGAGTAAAAGGTGACAGAGAGAGGGAGAGATGTACACACAGAGAGTAAAAGGTGACAGAGAGAGAGAGAGAGAGATGTACACAGAGAGAGTAAAAGGTGACAGAGAGAGGGAGAGATGTACACAGAGAGAGAGTAAAAGGTGACAGAGAGAGAGAGGGAGAGATGTACACAGAGAGTAAAAGGTGACAGAGAGAGGGAGGGATGTACACAGAGTGAGCAAAAGGTGACAGAGAGAGAGAGGGAGAGATGTACACAGAGAGAGAGTAAAAGGAGACAGAGAGAGAGAGGGAGAGATGTACACACAGAGAGTAAAAGGTGACAGAGAGAGAGAGGGAGAGATGTACACAGAGAGAGAGTAAAAGGTGACAGAGAGAGAGAGTGATGTACACAGAGAGAGTAAAAGGTGACAGAGAGAGGGAGAGATGTACACAGAGAGAGTAAAAGGTGACAGAGAGAGAGAGTGATGTACACAGAGAGAGTAAAAGGTGACAGAGAGAGGGAGAGATGTACACAGAGAGTAAAAGGTGACAGAGAGAGGGAGAGATGTACACAGAGAGTAAAAGGTGACAGAGAGCGGGAGAGATGTACACAGAGAGTAAAAGGTGACAGAGAGAGGGGGAGATGTACACAGAGAGTAAAAGGTGACAGAGAGAGAGAGGGAGAGATGTACGCAGAGAGAGTAAAAGGTGACAGAGAGAGAGAGGGAGAGATGTACACAGAGAGTAAAAGTTGACAAAGAGAGAGAGGGAGTGATGTACACAGAGAGTAAAAGGTGACAGAGAGAGGGGGGGAGAGATGTACACAGAGAGAGTAAAGGTGTCAGAGACAGAGAGGGAGAGATGTACACAGAGAGTAAAAGGTGACAGAGAGAGGGAGAGATGTACACAGAGAGAGTAAAAGGTGTCAGAGACAGAGAGGGAGAGATGTACACAGAGAGTAAAAGGTGACAGAGAGAGGGAGAGATGTACACAGAGAGAGTAAAAGGTGTCAGAGACAGAGAGGGAGAGATGTACACAGAGAGTAAAAGGTGACAGAGAGAGGGAGAGATGTACACAGAGAGAGTAAAAGGTGACAGAGAGAGAGGGAGAGATGTACACAGAGAGTAAAAGGTGACAGAGAGAGGGAGAGATGTACACAGAGAGTAAAAGTTGACAGAGAGAGAGAGGGAGAGATGTACACAGAGAGAGTAAAAGGTGACAGAGAGAGAGAGGGAGAGATGTACACAGAGAGAGAGTAAAAGGTGACAGAGAGAGGGAGAGATGTACACAGAGAGAGTTAAAGGTGACAGAGAGAGGGAGAGATGTACACAGAGAGTAAAAGGTGACAGAGAGAGGGAGGGAGAGATGTACACAGAGAGAGTAAAATGTGACAGAGAGAGAGAGGGAGAGATGTACACAGAGAGTAAAAGGTGACAGAGAGAGAGAGGGAGAGATGTACACAGAGAGAGAGTAAAAGGTGACAGAGAGAGAGAGGGAGAGATGTACACAGAGAGTAAAAGGTGACAGCGAGAGAGAGGGAGAGATGTACACAGAGAGAGAGTAAAAGGTGACAGAGAGAGAGAGGGAGAGATGTACACAGAGAGAGAGTAAAAGGTGACAGAGAGAGAGAGGGAGAGATGTACACAGAGAGAGTAAAAGGTGACAGAGAGAGAGGGAGAGATATACACAGAGAGAGTAAAAGGTGACAGAGAGAGGGAGAGATGTACACAGAGAGAGTAAAAGGTGACAGAGAGAGAGGGAGAGATGTACACAGAGGGTAAAAGGTGACAGAGAGAGAGAGGGAGAGATGTACACAGAAAGTGTAAAAGGTGACAGAGAGAGGGAGGGATGTACACAGAGAGTAAAAGGTGACAGAGAGAGGGAGAGATATACACAGAGTGAGTAAAAGGTGACAGAGAGAGGGAGAGATGTACACAGAGAGTAAAAGGTGACAGAGAGAGAGGGAGAGATGTACACAGAGAGTAAAAGGTGACAGAGAGAGAGAGGGAGAGATGTACACAGAGAGTAAAAGGTGTCAGAGACAGAGAGGGAGAGATGTACACAGAGAGTAAAAGGTGACAGAGAGAGGGAGAGATGTACACAGAGAGAGTAAAAGGTGTCAGAGACAGAGAGGGAGAGATGTACACAGAGAGTAAAAGGTGACAGAGAGAGTGAGAGATGTACACAGAGAGAGTAAAAGGTGACAGAGAGAGAGGGAGAGATGTACACAGAGAGTAAAAGGTGACAGAGAGAGGGAGAGATGTACACAGAGAGTAAAAGTTGACAGAGAGAGAGAGGGAGAGATGTACACAGAGAGAGTAAAAGGTGACAGAGAGAGAGAGGGAGAGATGTACACAGAGAGAGAGTAAAAGGTGACAGAGAGAGGGAGAGATGTACACAGAGAGAGTTAAAGGTGACAGAGAGAGGGAGAGATGTACACAGAGAGTAAAAGGTGACAGAGAGAGGGAGGGAGAGATGTACACAGAGAGAGTAAAATGTGACAGAGAGAGAGAGGGAGAGATGTACACAGAGAGTAAAAGGTGACAGAGAGAGAGAGGGAGAGATGTACACAGAGAGAGAGTAAAAGGTGACAGAGAGAGAGAGGGAGAGATGTACACAGAGAATAAAAGGTGACAGCGAGAGAGAGGGAGAGATGTACACAGAGAGAGAGTAAAAGGTGACAGAGAGAGAGAGGGAGAGATGTACACAGAGAGAGAGTAAAAGGTGACAGAGAGAGAGAGGGAGAGATGTACACAGAGAGAGTAAAAGGTGACAGAGAGAGAGGGAGAGATATACACAGAGAGAGTAAAAGGTGACAGAGAGAGGGAGAGATGTACACAGAGAGAGTAAAAGGTGACAGAGAGAGAGGGAGAGATGTACACAGAGGGTAAAAGGTGACAGAGAGAGAGAGGGAGAGATGTACACAGAAAGTGTAAAAGGTGACAGAGAGAGGGAGGGATGTACACAGAGAGTAAAAGGTGACAGAGAGAGGGAGAGATATACACAGAGTGAGTAAAAGGTGACAGAGAGAGGGAGAGATGTACACAGAGAGTAAAAGGTGACAGAGAGAGAGGGAGAGATGTACACAGTGAGTAAAAGGTGACAGAGAGAGAGAGGGAGAGATGTACACAGAGAGTAAAAGGTGACAGAGCGAGGGAGAGATGTACACACAGAGAGTAAAAGGTGACAGAGAGATGGAGAGATGTACACAGAGAGAGAGTAAAAGGTGACAGAGAGAGGGAGAGATGTACACAGAGAGTAAAAGTTGACAGAGAGGGAGAGGGAGAGATGTACACAGAGAGTAAAAGGCGACAGAGAGAGAGAGGGAGAGATGTGCACAGAGAGAGAGTAAAAGGTGACAGAGAGAGAGAGGGAGAGATGTACAGAGAGAGAGTAAAAGGTGACAGAGAGAGAGAGGGAGAGATGTACACAGAGAGAGTGTAAAAGGTGACAGAGAGAGGGAGAGATGTACACAGAGAGTAAATGGTGACAGAGAGAGAGAGGGAGAGATGTACACAGAGAGTAAAAGGTGACAGAGAGAGAGAGGGAGAGATGTACACAGAGAGAGTAAAAGGTGACAGAGAGAGAGGGAGAGAAGTACACAGAGTGAGTAAAAGGTGACAGAGAGAGAGAGGGAGAGATGTACACAGAGAGAGAGGAAAAGGAGACAGAGAGAGAGAGGGAGAGATGTACACAGAGAGTAAAAGGTGACAGAGAGAGGGAGAGATGTACACAGAGAGTAAAAGTTGACAGAGAGAGGGAATGATGTACACAGAGAGAGTAAAAGGTGACAGAGAGAGAGGGAGAGATGTACACAGAGAGAGTAAAAGGTGACAGAGAGGGGGAGAGATGTACACAGAGAGTAAAAGTTGACAGAGAGATGGAGAGATGTACACAGAGAGAGAGTAAAAGGTGAAAGAGAGAGTGAGAGATGTACACAGAGAGTAAAAGGTGACAGAGAGGGAGAGGGAGAGATGTACACACAGAGTGAGTAAAAGGTGACAGAGAGAGAGAGAGATGTACACAGAGAGTAAAAGGTGACAGAGAGAGAGAGGGAGGGATGTACACAGAGAGTAAAAGGTGACAGAGAGAGAGAGGGAGAGATGTACAGAGAGAGAGTAAAAGGTGACAGAGAGAGAGAGGGAGAGATGTACACAGAGAGAGAGGAAAAGGAGACAGAGAGAGAGAGGGAGAGATGTACACAGAGAGTAAAAGGTGACAGAGAGAGGGAGAGATGTACACAGAGAGTAAAAGGTGACAGAGAGAGGGAGAGATGTACACAGAGAGTAAAAGGTGACAGAGAGAGAGAGGGAGAGATGTACACAGAGAGAGTAAAAGGTGACAGAGAGAGGGAGAGATGTACACTGAGAGTAAAAGGTGACTGAGAGAGAGAGGGAGAGATGTACACAGAGAGAGTAAAAGGTGACAGAGAGAGGGAGAGATGTACACAGAGAGTAAAAGGTGACAGAGAGAGAGAGGGAGAGATGTACACCGAGAGAGAGTAAAAGGTGACAGAGAGAGGGAGAGATGTACACAGAGAGTAAAAGGTGACAGAGAGAGGGAGAGATGTACACAAAGAGTAAAAGGTGACAGAGAGAGAGAGGGAGAGATGTACACAGAGAGAGTAAAAGGTGACAGAGAGAGAGGGAGAGATGTACACAGAGATTAAAAGGTGACAGGGAAAGGGAGAGATGTACACAGAGAGTTAAAGGTGACAAAGAGAGAGAGGGAGAGATGTACACAGAGAGTAAAAGGTGACAGAGAGATAGGGAGAGATGTACACAGAGAGAGTAAAAGGTGACAGAGAGAGGGAGAGATGTACACAGAGAGTAAAAGGTGACAGAGAGAGAGAGGGAGAGATGTACACAGAGAGTAAAAGGTGACAGAGAGAGGGAGGGAGAGATGTACACAGAGAGAGTAAAAGGTGACAGAGAGAGAGAGGGAGAGATGTACACAGAGAGTAAAAGGTGACAGAGAGAGAGAGGGAGAGATATACACAGAGAGAGTAAAAGGTGACAGAGAGAGAGAGGGAGAGATGTACACAGAGAGTAAAATGTGACAGAGAGAGAGAGGGAGAGATGTACACAGAGAGAGTAAAAGGTGACAGAGAGAGAGGGAGAGATATACACAGAGAGAATAAAAGGTGACAGAGAGAGAGAGAGAGAGATGTACACAGAGAGAGTAAAAGGTGACAGAGAGAGAGAGGGAGAGATGTACACAGAGAGTAAAAGGTGACAGAGAGAGAGAGGGAGATATGTACACAGAGAGTAAAAGGTGACAGAGAGAGAGAGGGAGTGATGTACACAGAGAGTAAAAGGTGACAGAGAGAGGGAGCGATATACACAGAGTGAGTAAAAGGTGACAGAGAGAGGGAGAGATGTACACAGAGAGTAAAAGGTGACAGAGAGAGGGAGAGGGAGAGATGTACACAAGAGTAAAAGGTGACAGAGAGAGGGAGAGATGTACACACAGAGAGTAAAAGGTGACAGAGAGAGAGAGAGAGAGATGTACACAGAGAGAGTAAAAGGTGACAGAGAGAGGGAGAGATGTACACAGAGTGTAAAAGGTGACAGAGAGAGGGAGAGATGTACACAGAGAGAGAGTAAAAGGTGACAGAGAGAGAGAGGGAGAGATGTACACAGAGAGTAAAAGGTGACAGAGAGAGAGAGGGAGAGATGTACACAGAGAGTAAAAGGTGACAGAGAGAGGGAGAGATGTATTCCGAGAGTAAAAGGTGACAGAGAGAGAGAGGGAGAGATGTACACACAGAGTGAGTAAAAGGTGACAGTGAGAGAGAGAGAGATGTACACAGAGAGTAAAAGTTGACAGAGAGAGAGAGGGAGGGATGTACACAGAGAGTAAAAGGTGACAGAGAGAGAGAGAGAGGGATGTACACAGAGAGAGTAAAAGGTGACAGAGAGAGAGAGGGAGAGATGTACACAGAGAGTAAAAGGTGACAGAGAGAGGGAGAGATGTACACAGAGAGTAAAAGGTGACAGAGAGAGAGAGGGAGAGATGTACAGAGAGAGAGTAAAAGGTGACAGAGAGAGAGAGGGAGAGATGTACACAGAGAGAGTGTAAAAGGTGACAGAGAGAGGGAGAGATGTAAACAGAGAGTAAATGGTGACAGAGAGAGAGAGGGAGAGATGTACACAGAGAGTAAAAGGTGACAGAGAGAGAGAGGGAGAGATGTACACAGAGACAGTAAAAGGTGACAGAGAGAGAGGGAGAGATGTACACAGAGTGAGTAAAAGGTGACAGAGAGAGAGAGGGAGAGATGTACACAGAGAGAGAGGAACAGGAGACAGAGAGAGAGAGGGAGAGATGTACACAGAGAGTAAAAGGTGACAGAGAGAGGGAGAGATGTACACAGAGATTAAAAGGTGACAGAGAGGGGGAATGATGTACACAGAGAGAGTAAAAGGTGACAGAGAGAGAGGGAGAGATGTACACAGAGAGAGTAAAAGGTGACAGAGAGAGGGAGAGATGTACACAGAGACTAAAAGGTGACAGAGAGATGGAGAGATGTACACAGAGAGAGAGTAAAAGGTGAAAGAGAGAGTGAGAGATGTACACAGAGAGTAAAAGGTGACAGAGAGGGAGAGGGAGAGATGTACACAGAGAGTCAAAGGCGACAGAGAGAGAGAGGGAGAGATGTGCACAGAGAGAGAGTAAAAGGTGACAGAGAGAGAGAGAGATGTACACAGAGAGAGTAAAAGGTGACAGAGAGAGAGAGGGAGAGATGTACAGAGAGAGAGTAAAAGGTGACAGAGAGAGAGAGGGAGAGATGTACACAGAGAGAGAGGAAAAGGAGACAGAGAGAGAGAGGGAGAGATGTACACAGAGAGTAAAAGGTGACAGAGAGAGGGAGAGATGTACACAGAGAGTAAAAGGTGACAGAGAGAGGGAGAGATGTACACAGAGAGTAAAAGGTGACAGAGAGAGAGAGGGAGAGATGTACACAGAGAGAGAGTAAAAGGTGACAGAGAGAGGGAGAGATGTACACAGAGAGTAAAAGGTGACAGAGAGAGGGAGAGATGTACACAGAGAGTAAAAGGTGACAGAGAGAGAGAGGGAGAGATGTACACAGAGAGAGTAAAAGGTGACAGAGAGAGAGGGAGAGATGTACACAGAGAGTACAAGGTGACAGAGAAAGGGAGAGATGTACACAGAGATTTAAAGGTGACAAAGAGAGAGAGGGAGAGATGTACACAGAGAGTAAAAGGTGACAGAGAGATAGGGAGAGATGTACACAGAGAGAGTAAAAGGTGACAGAGAGAGGGAGAGATGTACACAGAGAGTAAAAGGTGACAGAGAGAGAGAGGGAGAGATGTACACAGAGAGTAAAAGGTGACAGACAGAGGGAGGGAGAGATGTACACAGAGAGAGTAAAAGGTGACAGAGAGAGAGAGGGAGAGATGTACACAGAGAGTAAAAGGTGACAGAGAGAGAGAGGGAGAGATGTACACAGAGAGAGTAAAAGGTGACAGAGAGAGAGAGGGAGAGATATACACAGAGAGAATAAAAGGTGACAGAGAGAGAGAGAGAGAGATGTACACAGAGAGAGTAAAAGGTGACAGAGAGAGAGAGGGAGAGATGTACACAGAGAGTAAAAGGTGACAGAGAGAGAGAGGGAGATATGTACACAGAGAGTAAAAGGTGACAGAGAGAGAGAGGGAGTGATGTACACAGAGAGTAAAAGGTGACAGAGAGAGGGAGAGATGTACACAGAGAGTAAAAGGTGACAGAGAGAGGGAGAGGGAGAGATGTACACAGAGAGTAAAAGGTGACAGAGAGAGGGAGAGATGTACACACAGAGAGTAAAAGGTGACAGAGAGAGAGAGAGATGTACACAGAGTGTAAAAGGTGACAGAGAGAGGGAGAGATGTACACAGAGAGAGAGTAAAAGGTGACAGAGAGAGAGAGGGAGAGATGTACACACAGAGTGAGTAAAAGGTGACAGAGAGAGAGAGAGAGATGTACACAGAGAGTAAAAGGTGACAGAGAGAGAGAGGGAGGGATGTACACAGAGAGTAAAAGGTGACAGAGAGAGAGAGAGAGGGATGTACACAGAGAGAGTAAAAGGTGACAGAGAGAGAGAGGGAGAGATGTACACAGAGAGTAAAAGGTGACAGAGAGAGGGAGAGATGTACACAGAGAGTAAAAGGTGACAGAGAGAGAGAGGGAGAGATGTACAGAGAGAGAGTAAAAGGTGACAGAGAGAGAGAGGGAGAGATGTACACAGAGAGAGTGTAAAAGGTGACAGAGAGAGGGAGAGATGTAAACAGAGAGTAAATGGTGACAGAGAGAGAGAGGGAGAGATGTACACAGAGAGTAAAAGGTGACAGAGAGAGAGAGGGAGAGATGTACACAGAGAGTGTAAAAGGTGACAGAGAGAGAGGGAGAGATGTACACAGAGTGAGTAAAAGGTGACAGAGAGAGAGAGGGAGAGATGTACACAGAGAGAGAGGAAAAGGAGACAGAGAGAGAGAGGGAGAGATGTACACAGAGAGTAAAAGGTGACAGAGAGAGGGAGAGATGTACACAGAGATTAAAAGGTGACAGAGAGGGGGAATGATGTACACAGAGAGAGTAAAAGGTGACAGAGAGAGAGGGAGAGATGTACACAGAGAGAGTAAAAGGTGACAGAGAGAGGGAGAGATGTACACAGAGAGTAAAAGGTGACAGAGAGATGGAGAGATGTACACAGAGAGAGAGTAAAAGGTGAAAGAGAGAGTGAGAGATGTACACAGAGAGTAAAAGGTGACAGAGAGGGAGAGGGAGAGATGTACACAGAGAGTCAAAGGCGACAGAGAGAGAGAGGGAGAGATGTGCACAGAGAGAGAGTAAAAGGTGACAGAGAGAGAGAGAGATGTACACAGAGAGAGTAAAAGGTGACAGAGAGAGAGAGGGAGAGATGTACAGAGAGAGAGTAAAAGGTGACAGAGAGAGAGAGGGAGAGATGTACACAGAGAGAGAGGAAAAGGAGACAGAGAGAGAGAGGGAGAGATGTACACAGAGAGTAAAAGGTGACAGAGAGAGGGAGAGATGTACACAGAGAGTAAAAGGTGACAGAGAGAGGGAGAGATGTACACAGAGAGTAAAAGGTGACAGAGAGAGAGAGGGAGAGATGTACACAGAGAGAGAGTAAAAGGTGACAGAGAGAGGGAGAGATGTACACAGAGAGTAAAAGGTGACAGAGAGAGGGAGAGATGTACACAGAGAGTAAAAGGTGACAGAGAGAGAGAGGGAGAGATGTACACAGAGAGAGTAAAAGGTGACAGAGAGAGAGGGAGAGATGTACACAGAGAGTAAAAGGTGACAGAGAAAGGGAGAGATGTACACAGAGAGTTAAAGGTGACAAAGAGAGAGAGGGAGAGATGTACACAGAGAGTAAAAGGTGACAGAGAGATAGGGAGAGATGTACACAGAGAGAGTAAAAGGTGACAGAGAGAGGGAGAGATGTACACAGAGAGTAAAAGGTGACAGAGAGAGAGGGAGAGATGTACACAGAGAGTAAAAGGTGACAGACAGAGGGAGGGAGAGATGTACACAGAGAGAGTAAAAGGTGACAGAGAGAGAGAGGGAGAGATGTACACAGAGAGTAAAAGGTGACAGAGAGAGAGAGGGAGAGATGTACACAGAGAGAGTAAAAGGTGACAGAGAGAGAGAGGGAGACATGTACACAGAGAGTAAAAGGTGACAGAGAGAGAGAGGGAGAGATGTACACAGAGAGAGTAAAAGGTGACAGAGAGAGAGGGAGAGATATACACAGAGAGAATAAAAGGTGACAGAGAGAGGGAGAGATGTACACAGAGAGAGTAAAAGGTGACAGAGAGCGAGAGGGAGAGATGTACACAGAGAATAAAAGGTGACAGAGAGAGAGAGGGAGATATGTACACAGAGAGTAAAAGGTGACAGAGAGAGGGAGAGATGTACACACAGAGAGTAAAAGGTGACAGAGAGAGAGAGAGAGAGATGTACACAGAGAGAGTAAAGGTGACAGAGAGAGGGAGAGATGTACACAGAGTGTAAAAGGTGGCAGAGAGAGGGAGAGATGTACACAGAGAGAGAGTAAAAGGTGACAGAGAGAGAGAGGGAGAGATGTACACAGAGAGTAAAAGGTGACAGAGAGAGAGAGGGAGAGATGTACACAGAGAGTAAAAGGTGACAGAGAGAGGGAGAGATGTATTCCGAGAGTAAAAGGTGACAGAGAGAGAGAGGGAGAGATGTACACACAGAGTGAGTAAAAGGTGACAGAGAGAGAGAGAGATGTACACAGAGAGTAAAAGGTGACAGAGAGAGAGAGGGAGGGATGTACACAGAGAGTAAAAGGTGACAGAGAGAGAGAGAGAGGGATGTACACAGAGAGAGTAAAAGGTGACAGAGAGAGAGAGGGAGAGATGTACACAGAGAGTAAAAGGTGACAGAGAGAGGGAGAGATGTACACAGAGAGTAAAAGGTGACAGAGAGAGAGAGGGAGAGATGTACACAGAGAGTGAATAAAAGGTGACAGAGTGAGAGGGAGAGATGTACACACAGAGAGTAAAAGGTGACAGAGAGATAGAGGGAGAGATGTACACAGAGAGAGAGTAAAAGGTGACAGAGATAGAGAGGGAGAGATGTACACAGAGAGAGAGTAAAAAGTGACAGAGAGAGAGAGAGGGAGAGATGTACACAGAGAGAGTAAAAGGTGACAGAGAGAGAGAGGGAGAGATGTACACAGAGACAGTAAAAGGTGACAGAGAGAGAGAGGGAGAGATGTACACAGAGAGAGTAAAAGGTGACAGAGAGAGGGAGAGATGTACACAGAGAGAGAGTAAAAGGTGACAGAGAGAGGGAGAGATGTAAACAGAGAGTAAAAGGTGACAGAGAGAGGGAGAGATGTACACAGAGAGTAAAAGGTGACAGAGAGAGAGAAGGAGAGATGTACACAGAGAGAGTAAAAGGTGACAGAGAGAGAGAGGGAGAGATGTACAGAGAGAGAGTAAAAGGTGACAGAGAGAGGGAGAGATGTACACAGAGTGAGTAAAAGGTGACAGAGAGAGAGAGGGAGAGATGTACACAGAGAGTAAAAGGTGACAGAGAGAGAGAGGGAGAGATGTACACAGAGAGAGTAAAAGGTGACAGAGAGAGGGAGAGATGTACACAGAGAGTAAAAGGTGACAGAGAGAGGGAGAGATGTAAACAGAGAGTAAAAGGTGACAGAGAGAGGGAGAGATGTACACAGAGAGTATAAGGTGACAGAGAGAGAGAGGGAGAGATGTACACAGAGAGTAAAAGGTGACAGAGAGAGAGAGGGAGAGATGTACACAGAGAGAGAGTAAAAGGTGACAGGGAGAGAGAGAGAGAGAGATGTACACAGAGAGAGTAAAATGTGACAGAGAGAGAGAGGGAGAGATGTACACAGAGAGTAAAAGGTGACAGAGAGAGAGAGAGAGGGATGTACACAGAGAGAGTAAAAGGTGACAGAGAGAGAGAGGGAGAGATGTACACAGAGAGTAAAAGGTGACAGAGAGAGGGAGAGATGTACACAGAGAGTAAAAGGTGACAGAGAGAGAGAGGGAGAGATGTACACAGAGAGAGAGCAAAAGGTGACAGTGATAGAGAGGGAGAGATGTACACAGAGAGAGAGTAAAAAGTGACAGAGAGAGAGAGAGGGAGAGATGTACACAGAGAGAGTAAAAGGTGACAGAGAGAGAGAGGGAGAGATGTACACAGAGAGAGTAAAAGGTGACAGAGAGAGAGAGGGAGAGATGTACACAGAGAGAGTAAAAGGTGACAGAGAGAGGGAGAGATGTACACAGAGAGAGAGTAAAAGGTGACAGAGAGAGGAAGAGATGTAAACAGAGAGTAAAAGGTGACAGAGAGAGGGAGAGATGTACACAGAGAGTAAAAGGTGACAGAGAGAGAGAGGGAGAGATGTACAGAGAGAGAGTAAAAGGTAACAGAGAGAGAGGGAGAGATGTACACAGAGAGTAAAAGGTGACAGAGAGAGAGAGAGGGAGAGATGTACACAGAGAGTAAAAGGTGACAGAGAGAGGGAGAGATGTACACAGAGAGTAAAAGGTGACAGAGAGAGAGAGGGAGAGATGTACACAGAGAGTGAATAAATGGTGACAGAGTGAGAGGGAGAGATGTACACACAGAGAGTAAAAGGTGACAGAGAGAGAGAGGGAGAGATGTACACAGAGAGAGAGTAAAAGGTGACAGAGATAGAGAGGGAGAGATGTACACAGAGAGAGAGTAAAAAGTGACAGAGAGAGAGAGAGGGAGAGATGTACACAGAGAGAGTAAAAGGTGACAGAGAGAGAGAGGGAGAGATGTACACAGAGACAGTAAAAGGTGACAGAGAGAGAGAGGGAGAGATGTACACAGAGAGAGTAAAAGGTGACAGAGAGAGGGAGAGATGTACACAGAGAGAGAGTAAAAGGTGACAGAGAGAGGGAGAGATGTACACGGAGAGTAAAAGGTGACAGAGAGAGAGAGGGAGAGATGTACAGAGAGAGTAAAAGGTGACAGAGAGAGAGAGGGAGATATGTACACAGAGAGTAAAAGGTGACAGAGAGAGAGAGGGAGTGATGTACACAGAGACAGTAAAAGGTGACAGAGAGAGAGAGGGAGAGATGTACACAGAGAGAGTAAAAGGTGACAGAGAGAGAGAGGGAGAGATGTACACAGAGAGTAAAAGGTGGCAGAGAGAGAGAGGGAGAGATGTACACAGAGAGAGTAAAAGGTGACAGAGAGAGGGAGAGATGTACACAGAGAGTAAAAGGTGACAGAGAGAGGGAGAGATGTAATCAGAGAGTAAAAGGTGACAGAGAGAGGGAGAGATGTACACAGAGAGTATAAGGTGACAGAGAGAGAGAGGGAGAGATGTACACAGAGAGTAAAAGGTGACAGAGAGAGAGAGGGAGAGATGTACACAGAGAGTAAAAGGTGACAGAGAGAGGGAGAGATGTACACAGAGAGTAAAAGGTGACAGAGAGAGAGAGGGAGAGATGTACACAGAGAGTGAATAAAAGGTGACAGAGTGAGAGGGAGAGATGTACACACAGAGAGTAAAAGGTGACAGAGAGAGAGAGGGAGAGATGTACACAGAGAGGAAGTAAAAGGTGACAGAGATAGAGAGGGAGAGATGTACACAGAGAGAGAGTAAAAAGTGACAGAGAGAGAGAGAGGGAGAGATGTACACAGAGAGAGTAAAAGGTGACAGAGAGAGAGAGGGAGAGATGTACACAGAGACAGTAAAAGGTGACAGAGAGAGAGAGGGAGAGATGTACACAGAGAGAGTAAAAGGTGACAGAGAGAGGGAGAGATGTACACAGAGAGAGAGTAAAAGGTGACAGAGAGAGGGAGAGATGTAAACAGAGAGTAAAAGGTGACAGAGAGAGGGAGAGATGTACACAGAGAGTAAAAGGTGACAGAGAGAGAGAAGGAGAGATGTACACAGAGAGAGTAAAAGGTGACAGAGAGAGAGAGGGAGAGATATACAGAGAGAGAGTAAAAGGTGACAGAGAGATGGAGAGATGTACACAGAGTGAGTAAAAGGTGACAGAGAGAGAGAGGGAGAGATGTACACAGAGAGTAAATGGTGACAGAGAGAGAGAGGGAGAGATGTACACAGAGAGAGTTAAAGGTGACAGAGAGAGGGAGAGATGTACACAGAGAGTAAAAGGTGACAGAGAGAGGGAGAGATGTAAACAGAGAGTAAAAGGTGACAGAGAGAGGGAGAGATGTACACAGAGAGTATAAGGTGACAGAGAGAGAGAGGGAGAGATGTACACAGAGAGTAAAAGGTGACAGAGAGAGAGAGGGAGAGATGTACACAGAGAGAGAGTAAAAGGTGACAGGGAGAGAGAGAGAGAGAGATGTACACAGAGAGAGTAAAATGTGACAGAGAGAGAGAGAGAGGGATGTACACAGAGAGAGTAAAAGGTGACAGAGAGAGAGAGGGAGAGATGTACACAGAGAGTAAAAGGTGACAGAGTGAGGGAGAGATGTACACAGAGAGTAAAAGGTGAAAGAGAGAGAGAGGGAGAGATGTACACAGAGAGTGAATAAAAGGTGACAGAGTGAGAGGGAGAGATGTACACACAGAGAGTAAAAGGTGACAGAGAGAGAGAGGGAGAGATGTACACAGAGAGAGAGTAAAAGGTGACAGTGATAGAGAGGGAGAGATGTACACAGAGAGAGAGTAAAAAGTGACAGAGAGAGAGAGAGGGAGAGATGTACACAGAGAGAGTAAAAGGTGACAGAGAGAGAGAGGGAGAGATGTACACAGAGAGAGTAAAAGGTGACAGAGAGAGAGAGGGAGAGATGTACACAGAGAGAGTAAAAGGTGACAGAGAGAGGGAGAGATGTACACAGAGAGAGAGTAAAAGGTGACAGAGAGAGGGAGAGATGTAAACAGAGAGTAAAATGTGACAGAGAGAGGGAGAGATGTACACAGAGAGTAAAAGGTGACAGAGAGAGAGAAGGAGAGATGTACACAGAGAGAGTAAAAGGTGACAGAGAGAGAGAGGGAGAGATGTACACAGAGAGAGTAAAAGGTGACAGAGAGAGAGAGGGAGAGATGTACACAGAGAGAGTAAAAGGTGACAGAGAGAGGGAGAGATGTACACAGAGAGAGAGTAAAAGGTGACAGAGAGAGGGAGAGATGTAAACAGAGAGTAAAATGTGACAGAGAGAGGGAGAGATGTACACAGAGAGTAAAAGGTGACAGAGAGAGAGAAGGAGAGATGTACACAGAGAGAGTAAAAGGTGACAGAGAGAGAGAGGGAGAGATGTACAGAGAGAGATTAAAAGGTGACAGAGAGAGGGAGAGATGTACACAGAGTGAGTAAAAGGTGACAGAGAGAGAGAGGGAGAGATGTACACAGAGAGTAAAAGGTGACAGGGAGAGAGAGGGAGAGATGTACACAGAGAGATTAAAAGGTGACAGAGAGAGGGAGAGATGTACACAGAGAGTAAAAGGTGACAGAGAGAGGGAGAGATGTAAACAGAGAGTAAAAGGTGACAGAGAGAGGGAGAGATGTACACAGAGAGTATAAGGTGACAGAGAGAGAGAGGGAGAGATGTACACAGAGAGTAAAAGGTGACAGAGAGAGAGAGGGAGAGATGTACACAGAGAGTAAAAGGTGACAGAGAGAGAGAGGGAGGGATGTACACAGAGAGTAAAAGGTGACAGAGAGAGAGAGAGGGATGTACACAGAGAGAGTAAAAGGTGACAGAGAGAGAGAGGGAGAGATGTACACAGAGAGTAAAAGGTGACAGAGAGAGAGAGGGAGAGATGTACACAGAGAGTAAAAGGTGACAGAGAGAGGGAGAGATGTACACAGAGAGTAAAAGGTGACAGAGAGAGAGAGGGAGAGATGTACACAGAGAGTGAATAAAAGGTGACAGAGTGAGAGGGAGAGATGTACACACAGAGAGTAAAAGGTGACAGAGAGAGAGAGGGAGAGATGTAAACAGAAAGAGAGTAAAAGGTGACAGAGATAGAGAGGGAGAGATGTACACAGAGAGAGAGTAAAAAGTGACAGAGAGAGAGAGAGGGAGAGATGTACACAGAGAGAGTAAAAGGTGACAGAGAGAGAGGGAGAGATGTACACAGAGACAGTAAAAGGTGACAGAGAGAGAGAGGGAGAGATGTACACAGAGAGAGTAAAAGGTGACAGAGAGAGGGAGAGATGTACACAGAGAGAGAGTAAAAGGTGACAGAGAGAGGGAGAGATGTACACAGAAAGTAAAAGGTGACAGAGAGAGGGAGAGATGTACACAGAGAGTAAAAGGTGACAGAGAGAGGGAGAGATGTACACAGAGAGTAAAAGGTGACAGAGAGAGAGAAGGAGAGATGTACACAGAGAGAGTAAAAGGTGACAGAGAGAGAGAGGGAGAGATGTACAGAGAGAGAGTAAAAGGTGACAGAGAGAGGGAGAGATGTACACAGAGTGAGTAAAAGGTGACAGAGAGAGAGAGGGAGAGATGTACACAGAGAGTAAAAGGTGACAGAGAGAGAGAGGGAGAGATGTACACAGAGAGAGTAAAAGGTGACAGAGAGAGGGAGAGATGTACACAGAGAGTAAAAGGTGACAGAGAGAGGGAGAGATGTAAACAGAGAGTAAAAGGTGACAGAGAGAGGGAGAGATGTACACAGAGAGTATAAGGTGACAGAGAGAGAGAGGGAGAGATGTACACAGAGAGTAAAAGGTGACAGAGAGAGAGAGGGAGAGATGTACACAGAGAGAGAGTAAAAGGTGACAGGGAGAGAGAGAGAGAGAGATGTACACAGAGAGAGTAAAATGTGACAGAGAGAGAGAGGGAGGGATGTACACAGAGAGTAAAAGGTGACAGAGAGAGAGAGAGAGGGATGTACACAGAGAGAGTAAAAGGTGACAGAGAGAGAGAGGGAGAGATGTACACAGAGAGTAAAAGGTGACAGAGAGAGAGAGGGAGAGATGTACACAGAGAGTGAATAAAAGGTGACAGAGTGAGAGGGAGAGATGTACACACAGTGAGTAAAAGGTGACAGAGAGAGAGAGGGAGAGATGTACACAGAGAGAGAGTAAAAGGTGACAGTGATAGAGAGGGAGAGATGTACACAGAGAGAGAGTAAAAAGTGACAGAGAGAGAGAGAGGGAGAGATGTACACAGAGAGAGTAAAAGGTGACAGAGAGAGAGAGGGAGAGATGTACACAGAGAGAGTAAAAGGTGACAGAGAGAGAGAGGGAGAGATGTACACAGAGAGAGTAAAAGGTGACAGAGAGAGAGAGGGAGAGATGTACACAGAGAGTAAAAGGTGACAGAGAGAGGGAGAGATGTACACAGAGAGTAAAAGGTGACAGAGAGAGAGAGGGAGAGATGTACACAGAGAGTGAATAAAAGGTGACAGAGTGAGAGGGAGAGATGTACACACAGAGAGTAAAAGGTGACAGAGAGAGAGAGGGAGAGATGTACACAGAGAGAGAGTAAAAGGTGACAGTGATAGAGAGGGAGAGATGTACACAGAGAGAGAGTAAAAAGTGACAGAGAGAGAGAGAGGGAGAGATGTACACAGAGAGAGTAAAAGGTGACAGAGAGAGAGAGGGAGAGATGTACACAGAGAGAGTAAAAGGTGACAGAGAGAGGTAGAGATGTAAACAGAGAGTAAAAGGTGACAGAGAGAGGGAGAGATGTACACAGAGAGTAAAAGGTGACAGAGAGAGAGAGGGAGAGATGTACACAGAGAGAGAGTAAAAGGTGACAGAGAGAGGGAGAGATGTAAACAGAGAGTAAAAGGTGACAGAGAGAGGGAGAGATGTACACAGAGAGTAAAAGGTGACAGAGAGAGAGAAGGAGAGATGTACACAGAGAGAGTAAAAGGTGACAGAGAGAGAGAGGGAGAGATGTACAGAGAGAGAGTAAAAGGTGACAGAGAGAGGGAGAGATGTACACAGAGTGAGTAAAAGGTGACAGAGAGAGAGAGGGAGAGATGTACAGAGAGAGAGTAAAAGGTGACAGAGAGAGGGAGAGATGTACACAGAGAGTAAAAGGTGACAGAGAGAAGGAGAGATGTACACAGAGAGAGTAAAAGGTGACAGAGAGAGAGAGGGAGAGATGTACAGAGAGAGATTAAAAGGTGACAGAGAGAGGGAGAGATGTACACAGAGTGAGTAAAAGGTGACAGAGAGAGAGAGGGAGAGATGTACACAGAGAGTAAAAGGTGACAGGGAGAGAGAGGGAGAGATGTACACAGAGAGAGTAATAGGTGACAGAGAGAGGGAGAGATGTACACAGAGAGTAAAAGGTGACAGAGAGAGGGAGAGATGTAAACAGAGAGTAAAAGGTGACAGAGAGAGGGAGAGATGTACACAGAGAGTATAAGGTGACAGAGAGAGAGAGGGAGAGATGTACACAGAGAGTAAAAGGTGACAGAGAGAGAGAGGGAGAGATGTACACAGAGAGTAAAAGGTGACAGAGAGAGAGAGGGAGGGATGTACACAGAGAGTAAAAGGTGACAGAGAGAGAGAGAGGGATGTACACAGAGAGAGTAAAAGGTGACAGAGAGAGAGAGGGAGAGATGTACACAGAGAGTAAAAGGTGACAGAGAGAGAGAGGGAGAGATGTACACAGAGAGTAAAAGGTGACAGAGAGAGGGAGAGATGTACACAGAGAGTAAAAGGTGACAGAGAGAGAGAGGGAGAGATGTACACAGAGAGTGAATAAAAGGTGACAGAGTGAGAGGGAGAGATGTACACACAGAGAGTAAAAGGTGACAGAGAGAGAGAGGGAGAGATGTAAACAGAAAGAGAGTAAAAGGTGACAGAGATAGAGAGGGAGAGATGTACACAGAGAGAGAGTAAAAAGTGACAGAGAGAGAGAGAGGGAGAGATGTACACAGAGAGAGTAAAAGGTGACAGAGAGAGAGGGAGAGATGTACACAGAGACAGTAAAAGGTGACAGAGAGAGAGAGGGAGAGATGTACACAGAGAGAGTAAAAGGTGACAGAGAGAGGGAGAGATGTACACAGAGAGAGAGTAAAAGGTGACAGAGAGAGGGAGAGATGTACACAGAAAGTAAAAGGTGACAGAGAGAGGGAGAGATGTACACAGAGAGTAAAAGGTGACAGAGAGAGGGAGAGATGTACACAGAGAGTAAAAGGTGACAGAGAGAGAGAAGGAGAGATGTACACAGAGAGAGTAAAAGGTGACAGAGAGAGAGAGGGAGAGATGTACAGAGAGAGAGTAAAAGGTGACAGAGAGAGGGAGAGATGTACACAGAGTGAGTAAAAGGTGACAGAGAGAGAGAGGGAGAGATGTACACAGAGAGTAAAAGGTGACAGAGAGAGAGAGGGAGAGATGTACACAGAGAGAGTAAAAGGTGACAGAGAGAGGGAGAGATGTACACAGAGAGTAAAAGGTGACAGAGAGAGGGAGAGATGTAAACAGAGAGTAAAAGGTGACAGAGAGAGGGAGAGATGTACACAGAGAGTATAAGGTGACAGAGAGAGAGAGGGAGAGATGTACACAGAGAGTAAAAGGTGACAGAGAGAGAGAGGGAGAGATGTACACAGAGAGAGAGTAAAAGGTGACAGGGAGAGAGAGAGAGAGAGATGTACACAGAGAGAGTAAAATGTGACAGAGAGAGAGAGGGAGGGATGTACACAGAGAGTAAAAGGTGACAGAGAGAGAGAGAGAGGGATGTACACAGAGAGAGTAAAAGGTGACAGAGAGAGAGAGGGAGAGATGTACACAGAGAGTAAAAGGTGACAGAGAGAGAGAGGGAGAGATGTACACAGAGAGTGAATAAAAGGTGACAGAGTGAGAGGGAGAGATGTACACACAGAGAGTAAAAGGTGACAGAGAGAGAGAGGGAGAGATGTACACAGAGAGAGAGTAAAAGGTGACAGTGATAGAGAGGGAGAGATGTACACAGAGAGAGAGTAAAAAGTGACAGAGAGAGAGAGAGGGAGAGATGTACACAGAGAGAGTAAAAGGTGACAGAGAGAGAGAGGGAGAGATGTACACAGAGAGAGTAAAAGGTGACAGAGAGAGAGAGGGAGAGATGTACACAGAGAGAGTAAAAGGTGACAGAGAGAGAGAGGGAGAGATGTACACAGAGAGTAAAAGGTGACAGAGAGAGGGAGAGATGTACACAGAGAGTAAAAGGTGACAGAGAGAGAGAGGGAGAGATGTACACAGAGAGTGAATAAAAGGTGACAGAGTGAGAGGGAGAGATGTACACACAGAGAGTAAAAGGTGACAGAGAGAGAGAGGGAGAGATGTACACAGAGAGAGAGTAAAAGGTGACAGTGATAGAGAGGGAGAGATGTACACAGAGAGAGAGTAAAAAGTGACAGAGAGAGAGAGAGGGAGAGATGTACACAGAGAGAGTAAAAGGTGACAGAGAGAGAGAGGGAGAGATGTACACAGAGAGAGTAAAAGGTGACAGAGAGAGAGAGGGAGAGATGTACACAGAGAGAGTAAAAGGTGACAGAGAGAGGTAGAGATGTAAACAGAGAGTAAAAGGTGACAGAGAGAGGGAGAGATGTACACAGAGAGTAAAAGGTGACAGAGAGAGAGAGGGAGAGATGTACACAGAGAGAGAGTAAAAGGTGACAGAGAGAGGGAGAGATGTAAACAGAGAGTAAAAGGTGACAGAGAGAGGGAGAGATGTACACAGAGAGTAAAAGGTGACAGAGAGAGAGAAGGAGAGATGTACACAGAGAGAGTAAAAGGTGACAGAGAGAGAGAGGGAGAGATGTACAGAGAGAGAGTAAAAGGTGACAGAGAGAGGGAGAGATGTACACAGAGTGAGTAAAAGGTGACAGAGAGAGAGAGGGAGAGATGTACAGAGAGAGAGTAAAAGGTGACAGAGAGAGGGAGAGATGTACACAGAGAGTAAAAGGTGACAGAGAGAAGGAGAGATGTAAACAGAGAGTAAAAGGTGACAGAGAGAGGGAGAGATGTACACAGAGAGTATAAGGTGACAGAGAGAGAGAGGGAGAGATGTACACAGAGAGTAAAAGGTGACAGAGAGAGAGAGGGAGAGATGTACACAGAGAGAGAGTAAAAGGTGACAGGGAGAGAGAGAGAGAGAGATGTACACAGAGAGAGTAAAATGTGACAGAGAGAGAGAGGGAGAGATGTACACAGAGAGAGAGTAAAAGGTGACAGAGAGAGAGAGGGAGAGATGTACACAAAGAGAGTAAAAGGTGACAGAGCGAGAGAGGGAGCGATGTACACAGAGAGAGTAAAAGGTGACAGAGAGAGAGAGGGAGAGATGTACACAGAGAGAGTATAAGGTGACAGAGAGAGGGAGAGATGTGCAGAGAGAGTAAAAGGTGACAGAGAGAGGGAGAGATGTACACAGAGAGTAAAAGGTGACAGAGAGAGAGAGGGAGAGATCTACACAGAGAGTAAAAGGTGACAGAGAGAGAGGGAGAGATGTACACAGAGAGTAAAAGGTGACAGAGAGAGAGAGGGAGAGATGTACACAGAGAGTAAAAGGTGACAGAGAGAGAGAGGGAGAGATGTACACAGAGAGAGTATAAGGTGACAGAGAGAGGGAGAGATGTACACACAGAGAGTAAAAGGTGACAGAGTGAGGGAGAGATGTACACAGAGAGTAAAAGGTGACAGAGAGAGAGAGGGAGCGATGTACACAGAGAGAGTAAAAGGTTACAGAGAGAGAGAGGGAGAGATGTACACAGAGAGTAAAAGGTGACAGAGAGAGGGAGAGATGTACACAGAGAGTAAAAGGTGACAGAGAGAGACAGGGAGAGATGTACACTGAGAGCGTAAAAGGTGACAGAGAGAGAGAGAGAGATGTACACAGAGAGAGTAAAAGGTGACAGAGAGAGAGAGGGAGAGATGTACACAGAGAAAGAGTAAAAGGTGACAGAGAGAGGGAGAGATGTACACAGAGAGAGAGTAAACTGTAACAGAGAGAGGGAGAGATGTACACAGAGAGAGAGTAAAATGTGACAGAGAGAGAGAGGGAGAGATGTACACAGAGAGTTAAAGGTGACAGAGAGAGAGAGAGGCAGAGATGTACACAGAGAGAGAGTAAAAGGTGACAGGGAGAGAGAGAGGGAGAGATGTACACAGAGAGACTAAAATGTGACAGAGAGAGAGAGGGAGAGATGTACACAAAGAGAGTAAAGGGTGACAGAGAGAGAGAGGGAGAGATGTACACAGAGAGTCAAAGGTGACAGAGAGAGAGAGGGAAAGATGTACACAGAGAGAGTAAAAGGTGACAGAGAGAGAGGGAGAGATGTACACAGAGAGAGAGTAAAAGGTGACAGAGAGAGGGAGAGATGTACACAGAGAGAGAGAGTAAAAGATGACAGAGAGAGGGAGAGATGTACAGAGAGAGTAAAAGGTGACAGAGAGAGGGAGAGATGTACACAGAGAGTAAAAGGTGACAGAGAGAGAGAGGGAGAGATGTACACAGAGAGTAAAAGGTGACAGAGAGAGAGAGGGAGAGATGTACACAGAGAGAGTATAAGGTGACAGAGAGAGGGAGAGATGTACACAGAGAGAGTAAAAGGTGACAGAGTGAGGGAGAGATGTACACAGAGAGAGTAAAAGGTGACAGAGAGAGAGAGGGAGAGATGTACAGAGAGAGTAAAAGGTGACAGAGAGAGGGAGAGATGTACACAGAGAGTAAAAGGTGACAGAGAGAGACAGGGAGAGATGTACACTGAGAGCGTAAAAGGTGACAGAGAGAGAGAGAGATGTACACAGAGAGTAAAAGGTGACAGAGAGAGAGAGGGAGAGATGTACACAGAGAGAGTAAAAGGTGACAGAGAGAGGGAGAGATGTACACAGAGAGAGTAAAAGGTGACAGAGAGAGAGAGGGAGAGATGTACACAGAGAAAGAGTAAAAGGTGACAGAGAGAGGGAGAGATGTACACAGAGAGTAAAAGGTGACAGAGAGAGAGGGAGAGATGTACACAGAGAGAGAGTAAACTGTAACAGAGAGAGGGAGAGATGTACACAGAGAGAGAGTAAACTGTAACAGAGAGAGGGAGAGATGCACACAGAGAGAGAGTAAACTGTAACAGAGAGAGGGAGAGATGTACACAGAGTGAGAGTAAAATGTGACAGAGAGAGAGAGGGAGAGATGTACAGAGAGAGTAAAAGGTGACAGAGAGAGAGAGGGAGAGATGTACACAGAGAGTAAAAGGTGACAGAGAGAGAGAGAGATTTACACAGAGAGAGTAAAAGGTGACAGAGAGAGGGAGAGATGTACAGAGAGAGAGTAAAAGGTGACAGAGAGAGGGAGAGATGTACACAGAGAGAGTAAAAGGTGACAGAGAGAGGAAGAGATGTACACAGAGAGAGAGTAAAAGGTGACAGAGAGAGGAAGAGATGTACACAGAGAGAGTAAACTGTAACAGAGAGAGGGAGAGATGTACACAGAGAGAGAGTAAACTGTAACAGAGAGAGGGAGAGATGTACACAGAGAGAGAGTAAAAGGTGACAAAGAGAGGGAGGGATGTACACAGAGAGTAAAAGGTGACAGAGAGAGGGAGAGATGTACACAGAGAGAGAGTAAACTGTAACAGAGAGAGGGAGAGATGTACACAGAGAGAGAGTAAAAGGTGACAGAGAGAGAGAGGGAGAGATGTACAGAGAGAGTAAAAGGTGGCAGAGAGAGAGAGGGAGAGATGTACACAGAGAGTAAAAGGTGACAGAGAGAGGGAGAGATGTGCAGAGAGAGTAAAAGGTGACAGAGAGAGGGAGAGATGTACACAGAGAGTAAAAGGTGACAGAGAGAGAGTGAGATGTACACAGAGAGAGTAAAAGGTGACAGAGAGAGGAAGAGATGTACACTGAGAGAGAGTAAACTGTAACAGAGAAAGGGAGAGATGTACACAGAGAGATAGTAAAAGGTGACAGAGAGAGAGAGGGAGAGATGTACAGAGAGAGTAAAAGGTGACAGAGAGAGGGAGAGATGTACAGAGAGAGTAAAAGGTGACAGAGAGAGGGAGAGATGTACACAGAGAGTAAAAGGTGACAGAGAGAGAGGGAGAGATGTACACAGAGAGTAAAAGGTGACAGAGAGAGGGAGAGATGTACACAGAGAGAGTAAAAGGTGACAGAGAGAGAGGGAGAGATGTACACAGAGAGAGTAAAATGTGACAGAGGGAGAGATGTACACAGAGAGAGCAAAATGTGACAGAGGGAGAGATGTACACAGAGAGAGAAGGGGACAGTCAGAGCATGAGGCTGAATGTGACACTGTGAGAGACGGAAACTAGGAGTCAGAGAGAGTGAGAGAAGGGGAGAGAGAGAAGGACAGATAACCAGTGTGAGAGAGCGAGACCGGGGGAGACTGAGACACAAGGAGTATAATTGTCCATGCTCGCAAACGTGAACAATTTATTCACCCAACCTGGAATGAAAAGGTATTCTCGGTGGTGCTGATGGTGATCAGAGTGGTAAGTTATTAGAATCCACCAGTGTCAGGAGCCTTGGCACTCGACTCTGGCCCAGGACTGATTCAGACCCACAGCGATGTGGTGTGTGCATTATCTGTCCTCTCATAGGGCAAAGCCAGACACTCGGCTCGATCCCAGAAGGCAGGGCAGGCTGTGAGCGGGGCCAGGAGATGCTGGAGGCACTGTCATTGGGGCTGAATAGGCAATGGAACTTGTCTTAATAACTCCCCTCTCCCCTAATCCAGAAGCGCTCCAGCCACCAGAAGTCTGTTATGTCTTGGATGCTGCCCTGTTCGTCTATGGAATTGTTTTAACTGCTCTCTACTGTCGCCTGAAGGTAAGGGCTAGAGGGGTGACTGAGTGAGGGAGCTGGATTAACATCAGTAGAGATACAGTCAGTAACACAGGGTGCTGGGGGGAGAGGGGTTACTGAGTGACAGTGTGAGGGAGCTGGATTAACATCAGTAGAGATACAGTCAGTAACACAGGGCGCTGGGGGAGAGGGGTTACTGAGTGACAGTGTGAGAGAGCTGGATTAACATCAGTAGAGATACAGTCAGTAACACAGGGTGCTGGGGGGAGAGGGGTTACTGAGTGACAGTGTGAGAGAGCTGGATTAACATCAGTAGAGATACAGTCAGTAACACAGGGCGCTGGGGGAGAGGGTTTACTGAGTGACAGTGTGAGGGAGCTGGGTTAACATCAGTAGAGATACAGTCAGTAACACAGGGTGCTGGGGGGAGACAGGTTACTGAGTGACAGTGTGAGGGAGCTGGATTAACATCAGTAGAGATACAGTCAGTAACACAGGGCGTTGGGGGAGAGGGGTTACTGAGAGACAGTGTGAGGTATCTGGATTAACATCAGTAGAGATACAGTCAGTAACACAGATTGCTGGCGGAAGAGGGGTTACTGAGTGACAGTGTGAGGTATCTGGATTAACATCAATAGAGATACAGTCAGTAACACAGGGTGTTGGGGGAGAGGGGTTACTGAGTGACAGTGTGAGGGAGCTGGATTAACATCAGTAGAGATACAGTCAGTAACACAGGGTGCTGGGGGAGAGGGGTTACTGAGTGACAGTGTGAGGGAGCTGGATTAACATCAGTAGAGATACAGTCAGTAACACAGGGTGCTGGGGGGAGAGGGGTTACTGAGTGACAGTGTGAGGGAGCTGGATTAACATCAGTAGAGATACAGACAGTAACACAGGGTGCTGGGGGGAGATGGGTTACTGAGTGACAGTGTGAGGGAGCTGGATTAACATCAGTAGAGATACAGACAGTAACACAGGGAGCTGGGGGGAGAGGGGTTACTGAGTGACAGTGTGAGGGAGCTGGATTAACATCAGTAGAGATACAGTCAGTAACACAGGGTGCTGGGGAGAGAGGGGTTACTGAGTGACAGTGTGAGGGAGCTGGATTAACATCAGTAGAGATACAGTCAGTAACACAGGGCGCTGGGGGAGAGGGGTTACTGAGTGACAGTGCGAGGGAGCTGGATTAACATCAGTAGAGATACAGTCAGTAACACAGGGTGCTGGGGGGAGAGGGGTTACTGAGTGACAGTGTGAGGGAGTTGGATTAACATCAGTAGAGATACAGTCAGTTACACAGTGTGCTGGGGGATAGGGGTTACTGAGTGACAGTGTGAGGGAGCTGGATTAACATCAGTAGAGATACAGTCAGTAACACAGCGTGCTGGGGGAGAGGGGTTACTGAGTGACAGTGTGAGGGAGCTGGATTAACATCAGTAGAGATACAGTCAGTAACACGGTGCTGGGGGAGAGGGGTTACTGAGTGACAGTGTGAGAGAGCTGGATTAACATCAGTAGATATACAGTCAGTAACACAGGGTGCTGGGGGGAGAGTGTTTACTGAGTGACAGTGTGAGGGAGCTGGATTAACATCAGTAGAGATACAGTCAGTAACACAGGGTGCTGGGGGGAGAGGGGTTAACATCAGTGGGATTCAGTAGACGCTCTCCGCTGTTTGGGAGTGAGGGCACCCCCTAATTTTGGAGATAATTCAGAGCAGGTTTGCCAAGACTCAGCTTGAAGCCACTAGGTCAACGGGGGGGTGGGGGGTGGGGGTGGGGCGGAGAACGTGTGTCTTTTGAAAAAGAGTTCGGAGAAGTGATGGAGGAGAGAGAGGGTTTGTGCCTCACGCGCTGACCTTGACTCATTCTTTTCTTTACACCTTATTCAGTTACAGATGCGTAAGAAAGCTTCTGGCCAACCCTCCGTGTATGAGGTATGGAAATTCCGATGCTTTGTTGGGGGGGGTGGGGGGGGGAGGGGTTGGAGGGTTTGGTGGGGGAGTGCGAGGATTCGGACTCTGTGTTGTAGAGGTGACTCGAAGTTCCAATATCGGGATACAGGCAAGAAACTGACCAATGCCTGTCACCGGCAGCAATACTACCACTCTCCACGTCCCAGATACAAACATCCCTCCCCTCAATTCAAATCCGCACTCCCCGTGCAACGTAACGTCTGACGCTGGGTGAAGACATCTGCCCTGGTCCTCGTCGGGCCCTCCTGGTCCTTTACCCTGATTCTCCTCAACCTGTGACCCTCTGGTTACCGACCCTCCTACCGCCGGGGACCGCTTCTCCACCTGCAAGCGATGGAAACTCTCCCACCTTTAAAACAACTTGATTGAATCCCCTCTCAATCTCCCCTGCTCCAGGAGAGAAGGCACCATTGGGTGAGAGGGTTAATCCCCCTCCGATAGGGAACAGGCTGCCCGGTGTGTGTAAATGGGGAGAGGTGGGTGAGAGGGTTAATCCCCCTCCGATAGGGAACAGGCTGTGTGTAAATGGGGAGAGGTGGGTGAGAGGGTTAATCCCCCTCCGATAGGGAACAGGCTGCCCATTGTGTGTAAATGGGGAGAGGTGGGTGAGAGGGTTAATCCCCCTCCGATAGGGAACAGGCTGCCCGGTGTGTGTAAATGGGGAGAGGTGGGTGAGAGGGATAATCCCACTCCGAAAGGGAACAGACTGCCCAGTGTGTGTAAAAGGGGAGAGGTTGGTATGAGGTTAAATCCCACTCCGATGGGGAACAGGCTGCCCGGTGTGTGTAAATGGGGATACGTGGGTGAGAGGGTTAATCCCCCTCCGATAAGGAACAGGCTGCCCGGTGTGTGTAAATGTGGAGATGTGTGTTAGAGTGTACATCCCCCTCCAATAGGGAACAGGTTGCCCGGTGTGTGTAAATGGGGAGAGGTGAGTGAGAGGGTTAATCCCCATCGACTAGGGAACAGGCTGCCCGGTGTGTGTAAATGGGGAGAGGTGGGTGAGAGGGTTAATCCCCCTCCGATAGGGAACAGGCTGCCCGGTGTGTGTAAATGGGGAGAGGTGGGTGAGAGGGTTAATCCCCCTCCGATAGGGAACAGGCTGCTCATTGTGTGTAAATGGGGAGAGGTGGGTGAGAGGGTTAATGCCAAAAAACTGTGTACATTTTTCAGGAAATTCGAGGTAACCAGAAGGATGTTTACCATGAACTGAAGTCTGGGAAAGTGGAATCTCGGAAGGAAATGCCAGTGAGTAGAAACTTAAACATGAAGACTTAATTTCCCTGAAACCCTAAAGAGAGCAATGCTCTTAAAAACTGTTTTGTGTGTTTGCTGTGGTCAGTGTAGAGGGAGATTTACTCTGTATCTAACCCCGTGCTGTACCTGTCCTGGCAGTGTTTGATGGGGACAGTGTAGAGGGAGATTTACTCTGTATCTAACCCCGTGCTGTACCTGTCCTGGGAGTGTTTGATGGGGACAGTGTAGAGGGATATTACTCTGTATCTAACCCCGTGCTGTACCTGTCCTGGGAGTATTTGATGTGGACAGTGTAGAGGGAGATTTACTCTGTATCTAACCCCGTGCTGTACCTGTCCTGGGAGTGTTTGATGGGGACAGTGTAGAGGGAGATTTACTCTGTATCTAACCCCGTGCTGTACCTGTCCTGGGAGTGTTTGATGGGGACAGTGTAGAGGGAGCTTTACTCTGTATCTAACCCCGTGCTGTACCTGTCCTGGGAGTGTTTATTGGGGACAGTGTAAAGGGAGATTTACTCTGTATCTAACCCCGTGATGTACCTGTCCTGGGAGTGTTTGATGGGGACAGTGTAGAGGGAGATTTACTCTGTATCTAACCCCGTGCTGTACCTGTCCTGGGAGTGATTGATGGGGACAGTGGAGAGGGAGCTTTACTCTGTATCTAACCCAGTGCTGTACCTGTCCTGGGAGTGTTTGATGGGGACAGTGTAGAGGGAGATTTACTCTGTATCTAACCCCGTGCTGTACCTGTCCTGGGAGTATTTGATGTGGACAGTGTAGAGGGAGATTTACTCTGTATCTAACCCCGTGCTGTACCTGTCCTGGGAGTGTTTGATGGGGACAGTGTAGAGGGAGATTTACTCTGTATCTAACCCCGTGCTGTACCTGTCCTGGGAGTGTTTGATGGGGACAGTGTAGAGGGAGATTTACTCTGTATCTAACCCCGTGCTGTACCTGTCCTGGGAGTGTTTGATGGGGACAGTGTAGAGGGAGATTTACTCTGTATCTAACCCCGTGCACTACCTGTCCTGGGAGCGTTTGATGGGGACAGTGTAGAGGGAGCTTTACTCTGTATCTAACCCCGTGCTGTACCTGTCCTGGGAGTGTTTGATGGGGACAGTGTAAAGGGAGATTTACTCTGTACCTAACCCCGTACTGTACCTGTCCTGGGAATGTTTGATGGGGACAGTGTAGAGGGAGATTTACTCTGTATCTAACCCCGTGCTGTACCTGTTCTGGGAGTGTTTGATGGGGACAGTGTAGAGGGAGATTTACACTGTATCTAACCCCGTGCTGTACCTGTCCTGGGAGTGTTTGATGGGGACAGTGTAGAGGTAGATTTACTCTGTATCTAACCCCGTGCTGTACCTGTCCTGGGAGTGTTTGATGGGGACAGTGTAAAGGGAGATTTACTCTGTACCTAACCCCGTACTGTACCTGTCCTGGGAATGTTTGATGGGGACAGTGTAGAGGTAGATTTACTCTGTATCTAACCCCGTGCTGTACCTGTCCTGGGAGTGTTTGATGGGGCAGTGTAGAGGGAGATTTACTCTGTATCTAACCCCGTGCTGTACCTGTCCTGGGAGTGTTTATTAGGGTCAGTGCAGAGGGAGATTTACTCTGTATCTAACCCCGTGCTGTACCTGTCCTGGGATTGTTTATTAGGGACAGTGTAGAGGGAGATTTACTCTGTATCTAACCCCGTGCTGTACCTGTCCTGGGAGTGTTTATTAGGGTCAGTGCAGAGGGAGATTTACTCTGTATCTAACCCCGTGCTGTACCTGTCCTGGGATTGTTTATTAGGGACAGTGTAGAGGTAGATTTACTCTGTATCTAACCCCGTGCTGTACCTGTCCTGGGATTGTTTATTAGGGACAGTGTAGAGGTAGATTTACTCTGTATCTAACCCCGTGCTGTACCTGTCCTGGGAGTGTTTGATGGGGACAGTGTAGAGGGAGATTTACTCTGTATCTAACCCCGTGCTGTACCTGTCCTGGGATTGTTTATTAGGGACAGTGTAGAGGTAGATTTACTCTGTATCTAACCTGGTGCTGTACCTGTCCTGGGAGTGTATGATGTGGACAGTGTAGTGGGAGATTTACTCTGTATCTAACCCCGTGCTGTACCTGTCCTGGGAGTGTTTGATGGGGACAGTGTAGAGGGAGATTTACTCTGTATCTAACCCCATGCTGTACCTGTCCTGGGCGTCTTTGATGGGGACAGTGGAGATGGTGATTTACTCTGTATCTAACCCCGTGCTGTACCTGTCCTGGGAATGTTTGATTGGGAAAGTGTAGAGCGAGATTTACTCTGTATCTAACCCCGTGCTGTACCTGTCCTGGGAGTGTTTGATGGGGACAGTGTAGAGGGAGATTTACTCTGTATCTAACCCCGTGCTGTACCTGTCCTGGGAGTGTTTGATGGGGACAGTGTAGAGAGAGATTTACACTGTATCTAACCCCGTGCTGTACCTGTCCTGGGAGTGTTTGATGGGGACAGTGTAGAGGGAGCTTTACTCTGTATCTAACCCCGTGCTGTACCTGTCCTGGGAGTGTTTGATGAGGACAGTGTAGAGGGAGATTTACACTGTATCAAACCCCGTGCTTTACCTGTCCTGGGAGTGTTTGATGGGATCAGTGTAGAGGGAGATTTACTCTGTATCTAACCCCGTGCTTTACCTGTCCTGGGAGTGTTTGATGGGGACAGTGTAGAGGGAGATTTACTCTGTATCTAACCCTGTGCTGTACCTGTCCTGGGAGTGTTTGATGGGGACAGTGTAGAGAGAGATTTACTCTGTATCTAACTCCGTGCTGTACCTGTCCTGGGAGTGTTTGATGGGGACAGTGTAGAGGGAGATTTACTCTGTATCTAACCCCGTGCTGTACCTGTCCTGGGAGTGTTTGATGGGGACAGTGTAGAGGGAGATTTACTCTGTATCTAAACCCATGCTGTACCTGTCCTGGGAATGATTGATGGGGACAGTGTAGAGGGAGATTTACTCTGTATCTAATCCTGTGCTGTACCTGTCCTGGGAATGTTTGATGGGGACAGTGTAGAGGGAGATTTACTCTGTATCTAACCCCGTGCTGTACCTGTCCTGGGAGTGTTTGATGGGGACAGTGTAGAGGGAGATTTACTCTGTATCTAACCCCGTGCTGTACCTGTCCTGGGAGTGTTTGATGGGGACAGTGTAGAGGGAGATTTACTCTGTATCTAACCCCGTGCTGTACCTGTCCTGGGAGTGTTTGATGGGGACAGTGTAGAGGGAGATTTACTCTGTATCTAACCCCGTGCTGTACCCGTCCTGGGAGTGTTTGATGGGGACAGTGTAGAGGGAGATTTACTCTGTATCTCACCCCGTGCTGTACCTGTCCTGGGAGTGTTTGATGGGGACAGTGTAGAGGGAGATTTACTCTGTATCTAACCCCGTGCTGTACCCGTCCTGGGAGTGTTTGATGGGGACAGTGTAGAGGGAGATTTACTCTGTATCTCACCCCGTGCTGTACCTGTCCTGGGAGTGTTTGATGGGGACAGTGTAGAGGGAGCTTTACTCTGTGTCTAACCCCGTGCTGTACCTGTCCTGGGAGTGTTTGATGGGGACAGTTTAGAGGGAGCTTTACTCTGTGTCTAACCCCGTGCTGTACCTGTCCTGGGAGTGTTTGATGGGGACAGTGTAGAGGGAGATTTACTCTGTGTCTAACCCCGTGCTGTACCTGTCCTGGGAGTGTTTGATGGGGACAGTGTAGAGGGAGATTTACTCTGTATCTAACCCCGTGCTGTACCTGTCCTGGGAGTGTTTGATGGGGACAGTGTAGAGGGAGATTTACTCTGTATCTAACCCCGTGCTGTACCTGTCCTGGGAGTGTTTGATGGGGACAGTGTAGAGGGAGATTTACTCTGTATCTAAACCCATGCTGTACCTGTCCTGGGAGTGTTTGATGGGGACAGTGTAGAGGGAGATTTACTGTGTACCTAACCCCGTGCTGTACCTGTCCTGGGAGTGTTTGATGGGGACAGTGTAGAGGGAGATTTACTGTGTACCTAACCCCGTGCTGTACCTGTCCTGGGAGTGTTTGATGGGGACAGTGTAGAGGGAGATTTACTCCGTATCTAACCCTGTGCTGTACCTGTCCTGGGAGTGTTTGATGGGTACAGTGTAGAGGGAGCTTTACTCTGTATCTAACCCCGTGCTGTCCCTGTCCTGGGAGTGTTTGATGGGGACAGTGTAGAGGGAGCTTTACTCTGTATATAATCCCGTGCTGTACCTGTCCTGGGAGTGTTTGATGGGGACAGTGTATAGGGAGATTTACTCTGTATCTAACCCGGTGCTGTACCTGTCCTGGGTGTGTTTGCTGTGGTCAGTGTAGAGGGAGATTTACTCTGTATCTAACCCCGTGCTGTACCTGTCCTGGGAGTGTTTGATGGGGACAGTGTAGAGGGAGATTTACTCTGTATCTAACCCCGTGCTGTACCTGTCCTGGGAGTGTTTGCTGTGGTCAGTGTAGAGGGAGATTTACTCTGTATCTAACCCCGTGCTGTACCTGTGCTGGGAGTGTTTGATGTGGTCAGTGTAGAGGGAGATTTACTCTGTATCTAACCCCGTGCTGTACCTGTCCTGGGAGTGTTTGATGGGGACAGTGTAGAGGGAGCTTTACTCTGTATCTAACCCGGTGCTGTACCTGTCCTGGGTGTGTTTGCTGTGGTCAGTGTAGAGGGAGATTTACTCTGTATCTAACCCCGTGCTGTACCTGTCCTGGGAGTGTTTGATGGGGACAGTGTAGAGGGAGATTTACTCTGTATCTAACCCCGTGCTGTACCTGTCCTGGGAGTGTTTGCTGTGGTCAGTGTAGAGGGAGATTTACTCTGTATCTAACCCCGTGCTGTACCTGTGCTGGGAGTGTTTGATGTGGTCAGTGTAGAGGGAGATTGACTCTGTATCTAACCCCATGCTGTACCTGTCCTGGGAGTGTTTGATGGGGACAGTGTAGAGGGAGATTTATTCTGTATCTAACCCCGTGCTGTACCTGTCCTGGGAGTGTTTGATGGGGACAGTGTAGAGGGAGATTTACTCTGTATCTAACCCCGTGCTGTACCTGTCCTGGGAGTGTTTGATGGGGGCAGTGTAGAGGGAGATTTACTCTGTATCTAACCCCGTGCTGTACCTGTCCTGGGAGTGTTTGATGGGGACAGTGTAGAGGGAGATTTACTCTGTATCTCACTCTGTGCTGTACCTGTCCTGCGAGTGTGTGATGGGGAAAGTGTAGAGGGAGGTTTACTCTGTATCTAACCCCGTGCTGTACCTGTCCTGGGAGTGTTTGATGGGGACAGTGTAGAGGGAGATTTACTCTGTATCTAACCTGGTGCTATACCTGTCCTGGGAGTGTTTGAAGGTGACAGTGTAGAGGGAGATTTACTCTGTATCTAACACTGTGCTGTACCTCTCCTGGGAGTGTTTGATGGGGACACTGTAGAGGGAGCTTTACTCTGTATCTAAACCCGTGCTGTACCTGTCCTGGGAGTGTTTGATGGGGACATTGTAGGGGGAGCTTTACTCTGTATCTTACCCCGTGCTGTACCTGTCCTGGGAGTGTTTGATGGGGACACTGTAGGGGGAGCTTTACTCTGTATCTAACCCCGTGCTGTACCTGTCCTGGGAGTGTTTGATGGGGCAGTGTAAAGGGAGATTTACTCTGTATCTAACCCTGTGCTGTACCTGTCCTGGGAGGGTTTGATGGGGACAGTGTAGAGGGAGATTTATTCTGTATATAACTCTGTTCTGTACCTGTCCTGGGAGTGTTTGATGGGGACAGTGTAGAGGGAGATTTACTCTGTATCTAACCCCGTGCTGTACCTGTCCTGGGAGTGTTTTTTGGGGACAGTGTAGAGGGAGCATTACTCTGTATCTAACTCTGTTCTGTACCTGTCCTGGGAGTATTTGATGGGGACAATGTAGAGGGAGATTTACTCTGTATCTAACCCCGTGCTGTACCTGTCATGGGAGTGTTTGATGGGGACAGTGTAGAGGGTGCTTTACTCTGTATCTAACCCCGTGCTGTACCTGTCCTGGGAGTGTTTGATGGGGACAGTGTAGAGGTAGATTTACTCTGTATCTAACCCCGTGCCGTACCTGTCCTGGGAGTGTTTGATGGGGACAGTGTCGAGGGAGATTTATTCTGTATCTAACCCCGTGCTGTACCTGTCCTGGAAGTGTTGGATGGAGACAGTGTAGAGGGAGCTTTACTCTGTATCTAACCCCGTGCTGTACGTGTCCTGGGAGTGTTTGATGGGGACAGTGTAGATGGAGATTTACTCTGTATCTAACCCCGTGCTGTACCTGTCCTGGGAGTGTTTGATGGGGACAGTGTAGAGGGAGATTTACTCTGTATCTAACCCCGTGCTGTACCTGTCCTGTGAGTGTCTGATGGGGACAGTGTAGAGGGAGATTTACTCTGTATCTAATCCTGTGCTGTACCTGTCCTGGGAGTGTTTGATGGGGACAGTGTAGATGGAGGTTTACTCTGTATCTAACCCCGTGCTGTACCTGTCCTGGGAGTGTTTGATGGGGACAGTGTAGACGGAGATTTACTCTGTATCTAACCCCGTGCTGTACCTGTCCTGGGAGTGTTTGATGGGGACAGTGTAGAGGTAGATTTACTCTGTATCTAACCCCGTGCTGTACCTGTCCTGGGAGTGTTTGATGGGGACAGTGTAGAGGGAGATTTACTCTGTATCTAACCCCGTGCTGTACCTGTCCTGGAAGTGTTGGATGGAGACAGTGTAGAGGGAGCTTTACTCTGTATCTAACCCCGTGCTGTACGTGTCCTGGGAGTGTTTGATGGGGACAGTGTAGATGGAGATTTACTCTGTATCTAACCCCGTGCTGTACCTATCCTGGGAGTGTTTGATGGGGACAGTGTCGAGGGAGATTTACTCTGTATCTAACACCTTGCTGTACCTGTCCTGGGATTGTTTGATGGGGACAGTGTAGAGGGAGATTTACTCTGTATCTAATCCTGTGCTGTACCTGTCCTGTGAGTGTCTGATGGGGACAGTGTAGATGGAGCTTTACTCTGTATCTAACCCCGTGCTGTACCTGTCCTGGGAGTGTTTGATGGGGACAGTGTAGACGGAGATTTACTCTGTATCTAACCCCGTGCTGTACCTGTCCTGGGTGTGTTTGATGGGGACAGTGTAGACGGAGATTTACTCTGTATCTAACCCCGTGCTGTACCTGTCCTGGGAGTGTTTGATGGGGACAGTGTAGAGGGAGATTTACTCTGTATCGAACCCCGTGCTGTACCTGTCCTGGGAGTGTTTGTTGGGGACAGTGTAGCGGGAGATTTACTCTGTATCTAACCCCGTGCTGTATGTGTCCTGGCAGTGTTTGTTGGGGACAGTGTAGAGCGATATTTACTCTGTATCTAACCCCGTGCTGTACCTGTCCTGGGAGTGTTTGATGGGGACAGTGTAGAGGGAGATTTACTCTGTATGTAACACCGTGCTGTACCTGTCCTGGGAGTGTTTGATGGGGACAGTGTAGAGGGAGATTTACTCTGTATCTAACCCCGTGCTGTACCTGTCCTGGGAGTGTTTGATGGGGACGGTGTAGAGGGAGATTTACTCTGTATCTAACCCCGTGCTGTACCTGTCCTGGGAGTGTTTGATGGGGACGGTGTAGAGGGAGATTTACTCTGTATCTAACCCCGTGCTGTACCTGTCCTGGGAGTGTTTGATGGGGACAGTGTAGAGGGAGATTTACTCTGTATCTAACCCCGTGCTGTACCTGTCCTGGGAGTGTTTGATGGGGACAGTGTAGAGGGAGATTTACTCTGTATCTAACCCCGTGCTGTACCTGTCCTGGGAGTGTTTGATGGGGACAGTGTAGAGGGAGCTTTACTCTGTATCTAACCCTGTGCTGTACCTGTCCTGGGAGTGTTTGATGGGGACAGTGTAGAGCGATATTTACTCTGAACCAGCTGACTGAAAGCTGCTATTTTCTGTGTTTGGCAGTCACGTTCTCTGAGATGCCATTAATCTTGGCCCAACGCTCTTGTCTTGTGTGAGAACAGCAGCTTGTTTTAATCTTTCTGTATCAGGCTCCGATCTTGGTTGTCACTATCAGGCATGGTATTTCCTCAAGTTTAATCTTTGCCTCCTTCTGTGGTGCTGTCTGATTGTTATTTGACCATCACTGAGGGACGGATACTCCCCACTTTCAGGCTGCTCACAGGTCAGCCCTTCATCCACCTATTATTCTGCCAATCCTGGGGCTTTAGCCCTGGGGATGCTGTGTTGTGGGAGGATGAGAACCACTGAGATCCTCATCCCCCGTCTAGGCTCTTCCTTATCAATAACCCTTTGAATGGAAGGAGCGTTTGCATTCCTTCATCCCCCAGCAAGTGGACAATTTCAAATCCAGCAGCAAGTTTTTGTGGGTTTAAATAAAGACGGTTGTGGTTGTTGGAGGTCAGTCATCTCATCTCCAGGACATCACTGCAGGAGTTCCTCAGGGTAGTGTCCTCGGCCCAGCCATCTCCAGCTGCTTCATCAATGACCTTCCTTCCATCATAAGGTCAGAAGTGGGGATGTTCGCTGATGGTTGCACAATGTTCAGCACCATTCACCACTCCTCAGATACTGAAGCAGTCCATGTCCAAATGCAGCAAGACCTGGACAATATCCAGGCTTGGGCTGACAAGTGGCAAGTAACATTCACACCACACAAGTGTCAGGCAATGACCATCCCCAACAAGAGAGAATCTAACCACCGCCCCTTGATGTTCAATGGCATCACCATTACTGAATCCCCCACTATCAACATCCTGGGGGTTACCATTGACCAGAAACTGAACTGGGACCAGCCATATAAATACTGTGGCTACAAGAGCAGGTCAGAGGCTGGGAATCCTGTGGAGAGTAACTCACCTCCTGACTTCCCAAAGTCTGTCCACCATCTACAAGGCACAAGTCAGGAGTGTGATGGAATACTCCCCACTTGCCTGGGTGAGTGCAGCTCCCACAACACTCAAGAAGCTCGACACCGTCCAGGACAAAGCAGCCCCGCTTGACTGGCACCCCATCCACAAACATTCACTCCCTCCACCACCGACACACAGTAGCAGCAGTGTGTGTACCATCTACAAGATGCACTGCAGGAACTCACCAAGGTTCCTTCGACAGCACCTTCCAAACCCACGACCACTACCATCTAGAAGGACAAGGGCAGCAGATAGATGGGAACACCACCTCCTGGAAGTTCCCCTCCAAGTCACTCACCATCCTGACTAGGAAATATATCACCGTTCCTTCACTGTCACTGGGTCAAAATCCTGGAACTCCCTCCCTAACAGCACTGTGGGTGTACCTACACCACACGGACAAAATCCTGGAACTCCCTCCCTAACAGCACTGTGGGTGTACCTACACCACACGGACAAAATCCTGGAACTCCCTCGCTAACAGCACTGTGGGTGTACCTACACCACACGGGACAAAATCCTGGAACTCCCTCCCTAACAGCGCTGTGGGTGTACCTACACCACAGGGACAAAATCCTGGAACTCCCTCCCTAACAGCGCTGTGGGTGTACCTACACCACATGGACAAAATCCTGGAACTCCCTCCCTAACAGCGCTGTGGGTGTACCTACACCACAGGGACAAAATCCTGGAACTCCCTCCCTAACAGCGCTGTGAGTGTACCTACACCACAGGGACAAAATCCTGGAACTCCCTCCCTAACAGCGCCGTGGGTGTACCTACACCACACGGACAAAATCCTGGAACTCCCTCCCTAACAGCACTGTGGGTGTACCTACACCACACGGACAAAATCCTGGAACTCCCTCCCTAACAGCGCTGTGAGTGTACCTACACCACAGGGACAAAATCCTGGAACTCCCTCCCTAACAGCGCCGTGGGTGTACCTACACCACACGGACAAAATCCTGGAACTCCCTCCCTAACAGCACGGTGGGTGTACCTACACCACACAGGGACAAAATCCTGGAACTCCCTCCCTAACAGCACTGTGGGTGTACCTACACCACACGGACAAAATCCTGGAACTCCCTCCCTAACAGCGCTGTGGGTGTACCTACACCACAGGGACAAAATCCTGGAACTCCCTCCCTAACAGCGCTGTGGGTGTCCCTACACCACATGGACAAATTCCTGGAACTCCCTCCCTAACAGCACAGTGGGTGTACCTACACCACAGGGACAAAATCCTGGAACTCCCTCCCTAACAGCACTGTGGGTGTACCTACACCACACGGGGACAAAATCCTGGAACTCCCTCCCTAACAGCACTGTGGGTGTACCTACACCACAAGGACAAAATCCTGGAACTCCCTCCCTAACAGCGCTGTGGGTGTACCTACACCACATGGACAAAATCCTGGAACTCCCTCCCTAACAGCACTGTGGGTGTACCTACACCACAGGGACAAAATCCTGGAACTCCCTCCCTAACAGCACTGTGGGTGTACGTACACCACAGGGACAAAATCCTGGAACTCCCTCCCTAACAGCACCATGGGTGTACCTACACCACAGGGACAAAATCCTGGAACTCCCTCCCTAACAGCGCTGTGGGTGTACCTACACCACAGGGACAAAATCCTGGAACTCCCTCCCTAACAGCGCCGTGGGTGTACCTACACCACAGGGGACAAAATCCTGGAACTCCCTCCCTATCAGCGCCGTGGGTGTACCTACACCACACGGACAAAATCCTGGAACTCCCTCCCTAACAGCACTGTGGGTGTACCTACACCACAGGGACAAAATCCTGGAACTCCCTCCCTAACAGCACTGTGGGTGTACCTACACCACACGGGGACAAAATCCTGGAACTCCCTCCCTAACAGCACTGTGGGTGTACCTACACCACATGGACAAAATCCTGGAACTCCCTCCCTAACAGCACTGTGGGTGTACCTACACCACAGGGACAAAATCCTGGAACTCCCTCCCTAACAGCACTGTGGGTGTACCTACACCACACGGGACAAAATCCTGGAACTCCCTCCCTAACAGCGCCGTGGGTGTACCTACACCACAGGGACAAAATCCTGGAACTCCCTCCCTAACAGCGCTGTGGGTGTACCTACACCACAGGGACAAAATCCTGGAACTCCGTCCCTAACAGCACTGTGGGTGTACCTACACCACAGGGACAAAATCCTGGAACTCCCTCCCTAACAGCGCCGTGGGTGTACCTACACCACAGGGGACAAAATCCTGGAACTCCCTCCCTAACAGCGCCGTGGGTGTACCTACACCACACGGACAAAATCCTGGAACTCCCTCCCTAACAGCACTGTGGGTGTACCTACACCACACGGACAAAATCCTGGAACTCCCTCCCTAACAGCACTGTGGGTGTACCTACACCACAGGGACAAAATCCTGGAACTCCCTCCATAACAGCACTGTGGGTGTACCTACACCACATGGACAAAATCCTGGAACTCCCTCCCTAACAGCACCGTGGGTGTACCTACACCACAGGGACAAAATCCTGGAACTCCCTCCCTAACAGCGCTGTGGGTGTACCTTCACCACAGGGACAAAATCCTGGAACTGCCTCCCTAACAGCACTGTGGGTGTACCTACACCACAGGGACAAAATCCTGGAACTCCCTCCCTAACAGCACTGTGGGTGTACCTTCACCACAGGGACAAAATCCTGGAACTGCCTCCCTAACAGCGCTGTGGGTGTACCTACACCACAGGGACAAAATCCTGGAACTCCCTCCCTAACAGCGCTGTGGGTGTACCTACACCACACGGACAAAATCCTGGAACTGCCTCCCTAACAGCACTGTGGGTGTACCTACACCACACGGGACAAAATCCTGGAACTCCCTCCCTAACAGCACGGTGGGTGTACCTACACCACAGGGACAAAATCCTGGAACTCCCTCCCTAACAGCACTGTGGGTGTACCTACACCACACGGACAAAATCCTGGAACTCCCTCCCTAACAGCGCTGTGGGTGTACCTACACCACATGGACAAAATCCTGGAACTCCCTCCCTAACAGCGCTGTGGGTGTACCTACACCACAGGGACAAAATCCTGGAACTCCCTCCCTAACAGCGCTGTGGGTGTACCTACACCACAGGGACAAAATCCTGGAACTCCCTCCCTAACAGCACTGTGGGTGTACCTACACCACACGGGGACCGCAGCGGCTGAAGAAGGCAGCTCACCACCACCTTCTCAAGGGGGGCAATTAGTGATGGGCAATAAATGCTGGGCCCGGCCAGCGACACCCACATCCTGTGAATGAATAGAAACAGTTGACGTGCTCAGCCTGACATCGAACTCCCCGGCTCTCCCTCACACATACTTGCTCCAGAGGGGTACAGTTATAGAGAATAGTGCACTTTTACAGGTTACCAACAAGGAAGTGACTGTTCTGTTTTCGAGAACGTGCCTTCGCAGGCCCGCTGGAGGAGCTGTCTTCACTGCAGACGTGCAGTTCGAGTAAATGCAGCAGCCCCTGTGGATTCCCGCATTCTCCGTCAGAGACGGACGGTCTGCAGCTCTGACTTGGGGTTGCCTGCAGCCCAGTTACCAGGAGCTCAGGTTGCTGTGTTGCGGAGCCTGATAAGCAACCGGCTGGGAGACTTTGCGATGTTACAGCCTCTGGGTCTAAAGGCGTCGGTGCTGTTGCCTTGGCTGCTGCTGCTGCTGTCTCTCGCTCTACACACAACTCTTCATGAGGTCAGAGGAGACCGTCAAGGCTGCCCTACCACGTGGCTCATCGTGGCTCCCTCGGTTCGAGGTTGGAACAGCCACAACCTGGGTTACTGTTGAGGGTATTAACCCCGCCGGGAGTTGAGACAATGGGGTCCTAGTCTCTCCTACTAATGGAAACTCTTCCCAACGTCCGCTCTATCCAGACCTTTCAGTTTCCTTTTGCCCTCAATAGACAGATTGGCACCTCCTGCGTTCCCAGGGCTGGTCAGATGACCCCCAGTGACCTTCGTCCGCAGCGCATATGCTTTCACGTTGTTTGGAAGGAAGGTCTGTCCCAAAAGGTTCTACATGGAGCAAGGTTCCTGGTTGGAAGGTTGCAACCAGGGTATGACTTTGCTGGGCTTAACAGCTGCAATCCCGCGTGGGGCGCTCGCCCAGGGTAGGCTGCAAATCTTGCGGCCCTTAGGCCGCACAGCCTGGGCCTCTAGTTCCACATTGGGTCACACGCCCTTGGGCCCTCATTCCAGGTTAGGCCGCACAGCCTGGGGCTCCAGTTCTGGGTTAGGCCCTAAAGCAGGCCGCTATAGTCCCAGGTTAGGCCGCACAGCCTGGGGCTCCAGTTGTGGGTTAGGCCCTAAAGCAGGCTGCTATAGTCCCAGGTTAGGCCGCACAGCCTGGGGCTCCAGTTCTGGGTTAGGCCCTAAAGCAGGCCGCTATTGTCCTAGGTTAGGCCGCACAGCCTGGGGCTCCAGCTCTGGGTTAGGCCCTAAAGCAGGCCGCTATAGTCCCAGGTTAGGCCGCACAGCCTGGGGCTCCAGTTCTGGGTTAGGCCCTAAAGCAGGCCGCTATAGTGCCCGGTTAGGCCGCACAGCCTGGGGCTCCAGTTCTGGGTTAGGCCCTAAAGCAGGCCGCTATAGTCCCAGGTTAGGCCGCACAGCCTGGGGCTCCAGTTCTGGGTTAGGCCCTAAAACACGCCGCTATAGTCCCAGGTTAGGCCGCACAGCCTGGGGCTCCAGTTCTGGGTTAGGCCCTAAAGCAGGCCGCTATAGTCCCAGGTTAGGCCGCACAGCCTGGGGCTCCAGCTCTGGGTTAGGCCCTAAAGCACGCCGCTATAGTCCCAGGTTAGGCCGCACAGCCTGGGGCTCCAGTTCTGGGTTAGGCCCTAAAGCAGGCCGCTATTGTCCCAGGTTAGGCCGCACAGCCTGGGGCTCCTTATTTAAGGAAGGAGGTACTTGCATTGGAAACAGTTCCGAGACGCGTCACTTGGCCGAATCCTGGGACGAAGGGGCTGTCTTGTGAAGAAAGGGCTGGGTTGGCCCGGGATCCATTGGACTTGGTCGAATGAGGGGTGACCTTACTGAAAGCGTGCAGCATCCCCGTGGGGACCTGACAGGGCGGATGCTGAGGGGGGGTTTCCACTCAGTGGAGGGGGTGGAGTGGGGGGGGGTGAGAGACTGGAACGAGGGGGCACGGTTTGAGAATCAGGCTCTAAGGGGCAGGTGAGGAGGAACTGTTCCCTCTCTCTGGGAGAGCAGTGGGAGCTGGGTCACGGAATATACTCCAGGCTGACTTAGATCGAGGTAGAGTGGCGAGAGAGTCACAGGTGATGGGAGGGAGACAGGCAGGAAGCTGGAGCAGAGACCACCCTCAGTTCAGCTATGATCTTGATGAATGGTGGAGCAGGCTCGCTGGGCCGAATGGCCTACTTCTGCTCCTCATTTTGTGTTCTTGTCACAAGCCGCAAAGCCTGGGGCTGTGGTTCAGTCAGGCCCGCAAAGCCTGGGGCTGTAGTTCAGTCAGGCCGCAAAGCCTGGGGCTGTAGTTCAGTCAGGCCCGCAAAGCCTGGGGCTGTGGTTCAGTCAGGCCCGCAAAGCCTGGGGCTGTAGTTCAGTCAGGCCCGCAAAGCCTGGGGCTGTGGTTCTGTCAGGCCCGCAAAGCCTGGGGCTGTGGTTCAGTCAGGCCCGCAAAGCCTGGGGCTGTGGTTCAGTCAGGCCACAAAGCCTGGGGCTGTGGTTCAGTCAGGCCCGCAAAGCCTGGGGCTGTAGTTCAGTCAGGCCCGCAAAGCCTGGGGCTGTGGTTCAGTCAGGCCGCAAAGCCTGGGGCTGTAGTTCAGTAAGGCCGCAAAGCCTGGGGCTGTGGATCAGTCAGGCCGCACAGCCTGGGGCTGTGGTTCTGTCAGGCCGCAAAGCCTGGGGCTGTGGTTCTGTCAGGCCACAAAGCCTGGGGCTGTGGTTCAGTCAGGCCGCAAAGCCTGGGGCTATGGTTCAGTCAGGCCGCAAAGCCTGGGGCTGTGGTTCAGTCAGGCCACAAAGCCTGGGGCTGTGGTTCAGTCAGGCCGCAAAGCCTGGGGCTGTGGTTCAGTCAGGCTGCAAAGCCTGGGGCTGTGGTTCTGTCAGGCCACAAAGCCTGGGGCTGTGGTTCAGTCAGGCCGCAAAGCCTGGGGCTATGGTTCAGTCAGGCCGCAAAGCCTGGGGCTGTGGTTCAGTCAGGCCACAAAGCCTGGGGCTGTGGTTCAGTCAGGCCGCAAAGCCTGGGGCTGTGATTCTGTCAGGCCACAAAGCCTGGGGCTGTGGTTCTGTCAGGCCGCAAAGCCTGGGGCTGTGATTCTGTCAGGCCACAAAGCCTGGGGCTGTGGTTCTGTCAGGCCGCAAAGCCTGGGGCTGTGATTCTGTCAGGCCACAAAGCCTGGGGCTGTGGTTCTGTCAGGCCGCAAAGCCTGGGGCTGTAGTTCAGCCAGGTCTCAAAGCCTGGGCATGTAGTTCAGTCAGGCCGCAAAGCCTGGGGCTGTAGTTCAGTCAGGCCGCAAAGCCTGGGGCTGTAGTTCAGTCAGGCCGCAAAGCCTGGGGCTGTAGTTCAGTTAGGCCGCACAGCCTGGGGCTCCAGTTCTGGGTTAGGCCCTAAAGCAGGCCGCTATAGTCCTAGGTTCAGTCAGGCCTCAAAGCCTGGGGCTGTAGTTCCAGGTCAGGCCTCAAAGCCTGGGGCTGTAGTTCATTCAGGCTGCAAAGCCTGGGGCTGTAGTTCAGTCAGGCCGCAAAGCCTGGGGCTGTAGTTCAGTCAGGCCGCAAAGCCTGGGGCTGTAGTTCAGTCAGGCCGCAAAGCCTGGGGCTGTAGTTCCAGGTCGGTCCGCACACTTAATCTCTGCAGCAAAGACGAGCGTTAAAAACAGGCTCCTCTCCAACTGAGTTTATTGCAACATAAGGATTCCCAATCCCATGGGAAAGATTTGAGGGGGACAGGAGTTTGTGAAGCATCCAGCTGTTCGACTGTGTGAGCCTCGCCGCCTGTAGGATGTCATCCCGTTCCTGTACGCCCTCTGCCCCCAAACACCCACTCACTGCCCCCCACTGATCCCCCTCCTCCCCACTGATCCCCCTCCTCCCCACTGATCCCCCTCCTCCCCACTGATCCCCCTCCTCCCCACTGATCCCCCTCCTCCCCACTGATCCCCCTCCTCCCCACTGCTCCCCCTCCTCCCCACTGATCCCCCTCCTCCCCACTGATCCCCCTCCTCCCCACTGATCCCCCTCCTCCCCACTGATCCCCCTCCTCCCCACTGATCCCCCTCCTCCCCACTGATCCCCCTCCTCCCCACTGATCCCCCTCCTCCCCACTGATCCCCCTCCTCCCCCTCCTCCCCACTGATCCCCCTCCTCCCCACTGATCCCCCTCCTCCCCACTGATCCCCCTCCTCCCCACTGATCCCCCTCCTCCCCACTGATCCCCCTCCTCCCCACTGATCCCCCTCCTCCCCACTGATCCCCCTCCTCCCCACTGATCCCCCTCCTCCCCACTGATCCCCCTCCTCCAACCCCAGTGCAGTTTGTCCCTGTCCTCACCATATACAAGGCACTCACGCACATCTTTAAAAGCACTTTAATACAAATTAATACAAGAGAAATTGGCTGAGAGCTGAATGTCCTGTTGTGGGAGTGTTTGATGGGGACAGTGTAGAGGGAGAGTTACTCTGTATCTAACCCCGTGCTGTACCTGTCCTGGGAGTGTTTGATGGGGACAGTGTAGAGGGAGATTTACTCTGTATCTAACCCCGTGCTGTACCTGTTCTGGGAGTGTTTGATGGGGACAGTGTAGAGGGAGATTTACTCTGTATCTAACCCCGTGCTGTACCTGTCCTGGGAGTGTTTGATGGGGACAGTGTAGAGGGAGATTTACTCTGTATCTAACCCCGTGCTGTACCTGTCCTGGGAGTGTTTGATGGGGACAGTGTACAGGGAGATTTACTCTGTATCTAACCCCGTGCTGTACCTGTCCTGGGAGTGTTTGATGGGGACAGTGTAGAGGGAGATTTACTCTGTATCTAACCCCGTGCTGTACCTGTCCTGGGAGTGTTTGATGGGGACAGTGTACAGGGAGATTTACTCTGTATCTAACCCCGTGCTGTACCTGTCCTGGGAGTGTTTGATGGGGACAGTGTAGAGGGAGCTTTACTCTGTATCTCACCCCGTGCTGTACCTGTCCTGGGAGTGTTTGATGGGGACAGTGTAGAGGGAGATTTACTCTATATCTAATCCCGTGCTGTACCTGTCCTGGGAGTGTTTGATGGGGACAGTGTAGAGGGAGAGTTACTCTGTATCTAACCCCGTGCTGTACCTGTTCTGGGAGTGTTTGATGGGGACAGTGTAGAGGGAGCTTTACTCTGTATCTAACCCCGTGCTGTACCTGTTCTGGGAGTGTTTGATGGGGACAGTGTAGAGGGAGATTTACTCTGTATCTAACCCCGTGCTGTACCTGTCCTGGGAGTGTTTGATGGGGACAGTGTAGAGGGAGATTTACTCTGTATCTAACCCCGTGCTGTACCTGTCCTGGGAGTGTTTGATGGGGACAGTGTACAGGGAGATTTACTCTGTATCTAACCCCGTGCTGTACCTGTCCTGGGAGTGTTTGATGGGGACAGTGTAGAGGGAGATTTACTCTGTATCTAACCCCGTGCTGTACCTGTCCTGGGAGTGTTTGATGGGGACAGTGTACAGGGAGATTTACTCTGTATCTAACCCCGTGCTGTACCTGTCCTGGGAGTGTTTGATGGGGACAGTGTAGAGGGAGCTTTACTCTGTATCTAACCCCGTGCTGTACCTGTCCTGGGAGTGTTTGATGGGGACAGTGTAGATGGAGATTTACTCTGTATCTAACCCCGTGCTGTACCAGTCCTGGGAGTGTTTGATGAGGACAGTGTACAGGGAGATTTACTCTGTATCTAACCCCGTGCTGTACCTGTCCTGGGAGTGTTTGATGAGGACAGTGTAGAGGGAGATTTACTCTGTATCTAACCCCGTGCTGTCCCTGTCCTGGGAGTGTTTGATGGGGACAGTGTAGAGGGAGATTTACTCTGTATCTAACCCCGTGCTGTACCTGTCCTGGGAGTGTTTGATGGGGACAGTGTAGAGGGAGATTTACTCTGTATCTAACCCTGTGCTGTACCTGTCCTGGGAGTGTTTGATGGGGACAGTGTAGAGGGAGATTTACTCTGTATCTAACCCCGTGCTGTACCTGTCCGGGAGTGTTTGATGGGAACAGTGTAGAGGGAGATTTACTCTGTATCTTACCCCGTGCTGTACCTGTCCTGGGAGTGTTTGATGGGGACAGTGTGGAGGGAGCTTTACTCTGTATCTAACCCCATGCTGTACCTGTCCTGGGAGTGTTTGATGGGGACAGTGTAGAGGGAGATTTACTCTGTATCTAACCCCGTGCTGTACCTGTCCTGGGAGTGTTTGATGGGGACAGTGTAAAGGGAGATTTACTCTGTATCTAACCCCGTGCTGTACCTGTCCTGGGAGTGTTTGATGAGGACATTGTAGAGGGAGATTTACTCTGTATCGAACCCCGTGCTGTACCTGTCCTGGGAGTGTTTGATTGGGACAGTGTAGAGGGAGATTTACTCTGTATCTAACCCCTGCTGTACCTGTCCTGGGAGTGTTTGATGGGGACGGTGTAGACGGAGCTTTACTCTGTATCTAACCCCGTGCTGTAACTGTCCTGGGAGTGTTTGATTGGGACAGTGTAGAGGGAGATTTACTCTGTATCTTATCCCGTGCTGTACCTGTCCTGGGAGTGTTTGATGAGGACAGTGTAGAGGGAGACTTACTCTGTATCTAACCCCGTGCTGTACCTGTCCTGGGAGTGTTTGATGGGGGCAGTGTAGAGGGAGATTTACTCTGTATCTAACTCCATGCTGTACCTGTCCTGGGAGTGTTTGATGGGGACAGTGTAAAGGCTGTGTGTTGACATGGTGGATGTTAAATGCTGAGCAGCTCGAATCCCAGAGGGAAACTTGAAGCAACTCTCACAAATAATTCTCAAATCTGTGTTAATTTCCAGTTGCATGACCAGCAAATCTTCCTAGTTTTTTCCGAACTAGATTCAACATTTATTACTAAGTAAACTGACTTTGGAGGTCTTACATCGATGTACACATTACTGCTGCAGTAATTTCTAAATCCCCTACTCAGCTAACTAGCAGTTATTCTTTCGTTAAGTCAACTGTAAGACACATCGATTCTAAGAGGCGCAGGCAATGAAACATGATACCCTGAACATGTCAACTTCCAAGTCAGTTTTCTTAACTCCAGTCCCGTGAAGACAGCAGGTTGAGCCATAGATGCCGAAGGCTTTTCACACACTTATAAGCTCTTAAAAATGCCTTCCCTAACCAACTGCCCTGGCTTCTACTTTATACACATCTTCCTCTTTGAATGCAAATCCCCATTGTTTCACTCTGTCTTTGGACTTTATCTCCCTGATAATAAAGACCTCTCGTAGTACTGAGTTTTACCAGTAATCTTTGGGAAAAGTGAACACACTGTTCTGAACTTCACCTGGCGAGGTGACATATTTCACCCCTCCCTTGATAGCAATCCAGTCTGGTTTATTTCAAAATGCAAACTTTCCCTTGGCACCCATGTTTCTAAACTTCCCCATGTTTACCTAATTAACATTTCAAACCTAGCCACTCTTCTTAGCTCAAAGCACCCAGACTAATTCAATTAATTCTCCCTCACACCCAGACAGACGTGGATGGGCACTTCGATACATCCCATGATTACTCTGTTTTACCAATAAATTCCAAAAAAATTGCGTCTCATTATATCTTCTTGACACACCCCCTCACTGAACTGTAATAATCTAAAAAGATGGCTTCATTTTTATTAACCAATTTGAAACTATCTCCTGTACTTATCTATATACTTACAGTATCACATTACCAGATGCATGCATTTAACATAACAGGTATATAAATGCTTCACATCAGCAGAAATCATTCCAGTTCAGAGTCCAGGTTTTTAAACTCCAACCTTCCCTTTAAACTCCCAACTCTTGATAAATCATCTGCAATCAGATTTTCTTGTCCAGCGACATGTATAACCTGTGGATTAAGAGGTTGCAGTAATAACTTCCACCTGAATAGCCTCACACATCTGAATTGGGACTTGTCCAGGAACCTTTCAGGATTGCGTTCTATACAAAGAACCGTTTCCGACCAGAGCAAAATACTGCGGAGTCTGGAAACCGGAAACAAAACTGACAATCGCTGGGGAGACTCAGCAGGTCTGACAGCATCTTCATCGGAACATCTGGATTCATCTTCATCTGCTGATGAAGCGTCATACGGACTCGAAACCTTAACTCTGGCTTCCTCTGCTCAGATGTTGTCAGGCCTGCTGAGTGCATCCCAGCAATTTTTGCGATTGTTTCGGATTTCAAAATGCTGCAATGCTCGCACCAAACCCAACTTCTCCTTTTCAATGGTTGAGTATATTCTCTGTTGTGCAATTAGCTTCTGTGAAAAATACCCTATCGGTTTTTCAACTGAATTGTCATCTTCCTGTAACTGGGCCAAAACCCTGGAACTCCCCCTCCCCACCACCCACCACCACCCCCCTCCCCCCCCGCCTCTAACAGCGCTGTGGGTGTGCCTACACCACATGGAGATGTTCGAGAAAGCAGCTCACCGCCACCTTCTCAAGGGGCAATTAGGGATGGGCAATAAATGCTGGACCCAGCCAGCGAAACCCACATCCTGTGAACGGATAAAAAAACTCGGGTACTGTCAAAGCTGGTGTCGGAGTTCACACAGTTTTCAAACCACCGAATGATTCCTGACATTCCAGCGTCCACTGAAAATCCTTCGTTAATTGTTCAGTCAGTGGAACAACCACTCCTGCTAAAAGTGGCCCAAACTTCCAGTTAAACCCACTCATGCCCAGAAATCTCAAAACGTCCTGTTTTGTTGTAGGCACTGGGAAATCCACCCTATCCTTAACTTTTTGCATCTCTTGGAACCACCCTACCACGTCCAATTGTGCGGTCCAGATAGATAACTTACGCTTTTGCATATTCACTTGTAGCCAAGTTCATCACCAAATTAGTTTCTTGCAATCGAAAAATGAATCCTTCCGGATGCTATAAGTGCTCCTCGCACGTCTGACTGAAAACTATTAAGTCATCAATATAAACAGCGCGATTGCTTAGACCCGCAATTAATTTGTTCGTCACCTTTGAAGTATTTCAGGTGCAAGCTTCAGACCAAATTGCATTGACTTTAAGCTGATATAGTCCACTTGGTGTTATGAAAGCTGATATCTCCTTTGCTCTCTCCAACGTGGTACTTGTCAGCGTCCTCTCAGCAAGTCAAACCTTGTGATAAATTTTGATTGTCCCACTTTCTCAATACAATCCTCTAACCATGGTATAGGATATGAATCCTCTTATGTCACTACATTCACCTTTTGATAGTCCACACACAGTCTTTGTGTTCCATCCGGTTTCGGTACCAGTTCAATAGGCGGACTCCAGTTACTGCAACTGGACTCAGTGATATAATTTTGAAGCAGGAAATCAATTCCTTTGCGTACTTGTGATAATTTTGCTGGATTTAATCCATAAGGATGTTCCCTTATTGAAGATGCGACTTCTACAGACACATCACGTCCAGCTAAATCTGTCCTCCCCAATTTATTTCCACAAATAGCTTTGTGTGACCACAGTAGCTTTTCCAAATCACATTGACACTTGTCTGGAAGGTAAATCAATATTACATTGAAGGTTTCAAGTAACCCCTCATAATCCCATTGGATTAAAGGCAAATCAATTTCAGAATCCTGCATTTCTAACTCTTTCTCATTATCTACCACCACAAATATCTCCTTTCGGTCCTCTTCCCTGTCAAAGTACTTGTTAAGCGTATGTACATGACACACACCCTCTACTTTTTTCTTCAGCCTGGTGTATTTATTAAATAATTCACTTCATTCAGTTCCTCTTCCATCCTGTAAGGCCCCCTTTCCTTTAATGAGTCACCCAGTGCTGGTAACAGAACTAGTACTTTCTCTCTAACAATAAAATTCGGAGTTGTAACTTTTAATTCCAGACATTTATTGAATTCAAATTCTACCATCTGCCTTGGTGGGATTTGAACCCAGAGAATTACCCTGGGTCTGCCAAGGTTACCAACCCAGTGACAATACCACTATGCCACTCTCTCTCCCCATATGAGACGCTGATGACTTAAATTGTTTTACCCCCAAATTGTTCATTACTTCCTCAAACAGCTGTCACATAAAATTTGACCCCTGATCTGATTGTGTTTCCTTCGGTAAATCATGTCTTGGAAAAGATGAATTAACTCTTCCACAATCCTTTTTTTTTGTAATGTTTCTCAAAGGTATTGCTTCAGGAAATCTGGTAGATATATCCATTATTGTTGGGACATACTGAGTTCCAGTTTTAGTCTTCGGGAGAGTCCTACACAATCAATTATGGCCCCAGTAAAAGGCTTTTCAAATGCTGGAATTGGTATTAAAGGGGCTTGAGGTTCCCCTATCACCTGACATGTATGACGTGCTGTACAGGATTTGACTACATCACTGTGCAATCCAGGCCAATAAAAATGTTTTTTTGTATCTTCTCCCTTGTTTTCCTAATTCCTAAGTGTCCCCCCATTGAAACTTCATGAGTGATTCTCAGAATCCCATTTCTATACCCAATTGGGATAGCCACCTGATGTACCTCCCTCCAGCTTTCATTTGCTGAAACATAATAAGGCCTCCATTTTCTCATTAAAATATTACCCTTAAGGTAATTCTGGAATACATTTTGCCTCTGTTTTGGAGTAAGCTGTCTGATAAAAATAGTGTATGTGCAAATCTTTTTTCTGTAACTCTACTAACTGTCTTGAGTTAAACACTTCAGCTGAATTGTCCTAGTCACCCTTCCTGAACAATGTTATCAAACACAGTGCCGGCTAATTGGATTTCAACATGTCCTTTCTGCTTTTGAACTTCCTGTTATTCTTGTTTCGACATATCAGCTTGTGATCTGGTTGTCACATAATCAGGCAACAATCCAGGATGCGCTCCCTGTAACACTTCCGTTGAAGCCCCCTCTACAGGCTGCTCAACTACCATAGGCATCACCCACATTGGCGATCCAGCTGTACCATTACCCAGAATAAAATTGAACCCCGGCAGTGAGCAATTTTTCCACCATCCCAACAGTCACTACCCCTGTTATCCACTTACTCTCTAAATTTACCTTCCACAAGGTTTAGCATCTCCATGAGCCCCACTGATGGGGTTCCTGTTCCTGCAATAGTACGCCTGAATAAAAAATATCACGACCTCACAACATTAAGGATAGACTGACCCCCCCCCCATCTCTTAAAAGTTTATCAACTTGACCTATTCCACCCTGTATACGTTCCCTTCACACACAAGGTCTGTAAACGTTTCTGTGACCGGCTCCTCATAACTCACTTGATGAAACTGTGAACACATTCCCACTTGTTTACCTATCACTGATTCTACCTGTTTTACTTGTACACTGGCTTCTCCTGTGTCTGAGCCTCAGAATCAATAATACTTTTACTCCCAGAGATTTTTTTCTACCCAAATAATCCCCGCAGATGTTTCCCGCAACCTCCAACACACTGGCTTTGTGTGCCCCACTATATTACAATGACAACGCCTCAATTTTCGAAGGTCACTTCCACCCTCAACACCTTCCTTTATATTCTGAAAAAAAGCAAAGAACTTCCTGGGAACTTCCAGTGAATCCTGCTCTTCCCTGAGTGGAATTCCAAGCTAGAGGGAAGGATAAACAGAGAGGTGAAGGCTGGAGAGAAGGAATGAGAAAGGGAATACCGGCTTAAAAGGCCGCAAGGTGAAATAGAGACCTCGTATTCTGAGGAAAGCTCTAACGGTGAAAAGAAGATTTAATTTCAGACCCAGCGGGGAGATGTTTAAATCTGTACCAGCTCTTCCAAAGCTGAAGGGGAGAGATGTTGCAGCATTCGTTATTTGATTTGAGAAGACAGCTAAAGCTTCACATTCACCTGCCCACTTCCTGTCCATTTCCAACTAGAAAGGGGTGATGGGAAAAAGGGTTTAGCCCCACGCATTAGCTCAAAGTCATCAGCTATCTCTGCTGTTTCTCTTACCATTGGAACCCTCTGCCCCTCCTCATGAGTTCCCACGGCCGAAGGAGTTGAATCTTGAATCTCTTCCGAAAGAATCACTTCTCTAAGAAGGAAGGGGCTGCCTCGGTTTTTAACGCCCCATATCTACCCGTCAAAATGACTTTGTTTAACTCTTCCAAACTCAATAGAAGTTTGCCCAGGCGGTTTTCTCACATTCCGAAATCTCTGCCGGTATACTTCAGGCACTCGTATGCACTCAATATAGTCTTTGTTTTACCATGTCGT
>JANJGN010001647.1:90000-120259 GCA_026770705.1 Isurus oxyrinchus | reverse complement strand
GGTCGGTGCTGAGGGAGAGCCGCACTGTCGGAGGTTCGGTACTGAGGGAGCGCCGCACTGTCGGAGGGTCAGTACTGAGGGAGCGCCGCACTGTCGGACAGTCAGTGCTGAGGGAGTGCCACCCTGTCAGAGGGTCTCTGCTGAGGGAGGGCCGCCCTGTCGAAGGGTCAGTGCTGAGGGAGAGCAGCCCTGTCGGAGGGTTGGTGCTGAGGGAGAGCAGCCCTGTCGGTGGGTCAGTACTGAGGGAGAGCAGCCCTGTCGGAGGGTCAGTGCTGAGGGAGAGCTGCACAGTCGGAGGGTCAGTGCTGAGGGAGAGCCGCACTGTCGGAGGGTCAGTGCTGAGGGAGAGCCGCACTGTCGGAGGGTCAGTGCTGAGGGAGAGCTGCACTGTCGAAGGGTCAGTGCTGAGGGAGAGCCGCACTGTCGGAGGGTCAGTACTGAGGGAGAGCAGCACTGTCGGAGGGTCAGTGCTGAGGGAGAGCTGCATTGTCGGAGGGTCAGTACTGAGGGAGAGCCGCACTGTTAGAAGGTCAGTACTGAGGGAGAGCTGCACTGTCGAAGGGTCAGTACTGAGGGAGCGCCGCACTGTCAGAGGGTCAGTACTGAGGGAGAACTGCACTGTCGAAGGGTCAGTGCTGAGGGAGAGCTGCACTGTCGGAGGGTCTGTACTGAGGGAGAGCCGCACTGTCGGAGGGTCAGTGCTGAGGGAGGGCCACACTGTCGGAGGGTCAGTGCTGAGGGAGCCCAACACTGTCGGAGGGTCAGTGCTGAGGGAGAGCTGCGCTGTCGGAGGGTCAGTGCTGAGGGAGCGCCGCACAGTGGAAGGGTCAGTGCTGAGGGAGAGTTGCACTGTCAAAGGGTCGGTGCTGAGGGAGAGTCGCACTGTCGGAGGGTCAGTACTGAGGGAGCACCGCACTGTCGGAGGGTCAGTACTGAGGGAGCACCGCACTGTCGGAGGTTCAGTACTGAGGGAGAGACGCACTGTCGGAGGGTCAGTGCTGAGGGAGCACCGCACTGTCGGAGGGTCAGTACTGAGGGAGAGCCGCACTGTCGGAAGGTCAGTGCTGAGGGAGAGCCGCACTGTCGGAAGGTCAGTGCTGAGGGAGAGCTGCGCTGTCGGAGGGTCAGTGCTGAGGGAGAGCCGCGCTGTCGGAGGGTCAGTGCTGAGGGAGAGCCGCACTGTCGGAGGGTCAGTGCTGAGGGAGCGCCGCACTGTCGGAGGGTCAGTGCTGAGGGAGAGCCGCACTGTCGGAGGGTCAGTGCTGAGGGAGAGCCGCACTGTGGGAGGGTCAGTGCTGAGGGAGAGCCGCACTGTGGGAGGGTCAGTGCTGAGGGAGGGCCGCACTGTGGGAGGGTCAGTGCTGAGGGAGAGCCGCACTGTGCGAGGGTCAGTGCTGAGGGAGAGCCGCACTGTCGGAGGGGCATTATGGAGGGAGCACCGCACTGTCGGAGGGTCAGTGCTGAGGGAGAGCCGCACTGTCGGAGGGGCATTATGGAGGGAGCACCGCACTGTCGGAGGGTCAGTGCTGAGGGAGAGCTGCGCTGTTGGAGGGTCAGTGTTGAGGGAGCGCCACGCTGTCGGAGCGTCTGTGCTGAGGGAGCGCCGCACTGTCGGAGGGTCGGTGCTGAGGGAGAGCCGCACTGTCGGAGGTTCGGTACTGAGGGAGCGCCGCACTGTCGGAGGGTCAGTACTGAGGGAGCGCCGCACTGTCGGACAGTCAGTGCTGAGGGAGTGCCACCCTGTCAGAGGGTCTGTGCTGAGGGAGGGCCGCCCTGTCGAAGGGTCAGTGCTGAGGGAGAGCAGCCCTGTCGGAGGGTTGGTGCTGAGGGAGAGCAGCCCTGTCGGTGGGTCAGTACTGAGGGAGAGCAGCCCTGTCGGAGGGTCAGTGCTGAGGGAGAGCCGCACTGTCGGAGGGTCAGTGCTGAGGGAGAGCCGCACTGTCGGAGGGTCAGTACTGAGGGAGAGCAGCACTGTCGGAGGGTCAGTGCTGAGGGAGAGCTGCATTGTCGGAGGGTCAGTACTGAGGGAGAGCCGCACTGTTAGAAGGTCAGTACTGAGGGAGAGCCGCACTGTTAGAAGGTCAGTACTGAGGGAGAGCTGCACTGTCGAAGGGTCAGTACTGAGGGAGCGCCGCACTGTCAGAGGGTCAGTACTGAGGGAGAACTGCACTGTCGAAGGGTCAGTGCTGAGGGAGAGCTGCACTGTCGGAGGGTCTGTACTGAGGGAGCGCCGCACTGTCGGAGGGTCTGTACTGAGGGAGAGCCGCACTGTCGGAGGGTCAGTGCTGAGGGAGAGCTGCACTGTCGGAGGGTCTGTGCTGAGGGAGCGCCGCACTGTCGGAGGGTCAGTGCTGAGGGAGAGCCGCACTGTCGGAGGGTCAGTGCTGAGGGAGCGCTGTGCTGTCGGAGGGTCAGTGCTGAGGGAGCACTGTGCTGTCGGAGGGTCTGTGCTGAGGGAGCGCCGCACTGTCGGAGGGTCAGTGCTGAGGGAGAGCCGCACTGTCGGAGGGTCAGTGCTGAGGGAGCACTGTGCTGTCGGAGGGTCAGTGCTGAGGGAGAGCCGCACTGTCGGAGGGTCAGTGCTGAGGGAGCGCCGCACTGTCGGAGGGTCAGTGCTGAGGGAGAGCCGCACTGTCGGAGGGTCAGTGCTGAGGGAGAGCCGCACTGTGGGAGGGTCAGTGCTGAGGGAGAGCCGCACTGTGGGAGGGTCAGTGCTGAGGGAGGGCCGCACTGTGGGAGGGTCAGTGCTGAGGGAGAGCCGCACTGTGCGAGGGTCAGTGCTGAGGGAGAGCCGCACTGTCGGAGGGGCATTATGGAGGGAGCACCGCACTGTCGGAGGGTCAGTGCTGAGGGAGAGCCGCACTGTCGGAGGGGCATTATGGAGGGAGCACCGCACTGTCGGAGGGTCAATGCTGAGGGAGAGCTGCGCTGTTGGAGGGTCAGTGTTGAGGGAGCGCCACGCTGTCGGAGCGTCTGTGCTGAGGGAGCGCCGCACTGTCGGAGGGTCGGTGCTGAGGGAGAGCCGCACTGTCGGAGGTTCGGTACTGAGGGAGCGCCGCACTGTCGGAGGGTCAGTACTGAGGGAGCGCCGCACTGTCGGACAGTCAGTGCTGAGGGAGTGCCACCCTGTCAGAGGGTCTGTGCTGAGGGAGGGCCGCCCTGTCGAAGGGTCAGTGCTGAGGGAGAGCAGCCCTGTCGGAGGGTTGGTGCTGAGGGAGAGCAGCCCTGTCGGTGGGTCAGTACTGAGGGAGAGCAGCCCTGTCGGAGGGTCAGTGCTGAGGGAGAGCCGCACTGTCGGAGGGTCAGTGCTGAGGGAGAGCCGCACTGTCGGAGGGTCAGTACTGAGGGAGAGCAGCACTGTCGGAGGGTCAGTGCTGAGGGAGAGCTGCATTGTCGGAGGGTCAGTACTGAGGGAGAGCCGCACTGTTAGAAGGTCAGTACTGAGGGAGAGCCGCACTGTTAGAAGGTCAGTACTGAGGGAGAGCTGCACTGTCGAAGGGTCAGTACTGAGGGAGCGCCGCACTGTCAGAGGGTCAGTACTGAGGGAGAACTGCACTGTCGAAGGGTCAGTGCTGAGGGAGAGCTGCACTGTCGGAGGGTCTGTACTGAGGGAGCGCCGCACTGTCGGAGGGTCTGTACTGAGGGAGAGCCGCACTGTCGGAGGGTCAGTGCTGAGGGAGAGCTGCACTGTCGGAGGGGTCTGTGCTGAGGGAGCGCCGCACTGTCGGAGGGTCAGTGCTGAGGGAGAGCCGCACTGTCGGAGGGTCAGTGCTGAGGGAGCGCTGTGCTGTCGGAGGGTCAGTGCTGAGGGAGCACTGTGCTGTCGGAGGGTCTGTGCTGAGGGAGCGCCGCACTGTCGGAGGGTCAGTGCTGAGGGAGAGCCGCACTGTCGGAGGGTCAGTGCTGAGGGAGCACTGTGCTGTCGGAGGGTCAGTGCTGAGGGAGCGCTGTGCTGTCAGAGGGTCATTGCTGAGGGAGCGCTGTGCTGTCGGAGGGTCAGTGCTGAGGGAGCGCTGTGCTGTCGGAGGGTCAGTGCTGAGGGAGCGCTGTGCTGTCGGAGGGTCAGTGCTGAGGGAGCGCTGTGCTCTCGGAGGGTCAGTACCCATTGTTTCCATGGGAATGGGCTGTATAACAGTGGCTGATCCCTCCACGAATCAAAGGGAGCACAGCAGCACTCAGCCAGCATCATTTCATTTCTAATTGGTGCATATGGCATGAGCAGAGATTTCCACACACAGCACAGGGAAGGGATGTCATCCTGGCCTGTGTCCAGTATATCGGTGTCGCTACCCCCCTACGTCTGGAGCAGAAAACCAGGGTGAGTTTGTACCCTTACACGAGGCACGGGATTCCTGATGTGACTCGCTGCATCGTAGAGGGGTGCAGAGAGAGGGATCCCGCTCCCCCCGGCAGAAATTCTCCCCTCCGTACCGTCTACGTATCCGCACGAGGAGAGCCATGGGGCAAATGTGGCGTGGCGGTAACATTTCCGGGCTCGTAATCCATGAGGAAAGCTCTGGGGAGAGGGGGCAAGCGGTGGAAACAGGGGCTGGAATGCCACTGGGGTAGCCGGCATAATTTAAACACAGTTAAAGCAATTGTCGGGGTGAAAGGCAAGTTTAAAAAACAAAATCCCCATCTGGTTCACTGTCGTCCTTTTGTGGGGGGGAGTAACTGTGCCCTCTTTACCCCGTCTGCCCTACATGGGACTCCCAGATACCCACAGCCGTGGAGCTGCCCCTCAGAAAAGGCCCCGGCGAACCTCTCGGCTCATGGGGCAATTAGGGACGGGCAAACAAACTCAGGCCTCACCAGCGACGGCCAGATCCCCTGAAAGGATAAAGATGTCTTTTTAACGTGGGTGGGGCTGGATTTCTGGGCTAGAGAATTCCAACGGGCCAGTAGATTCCAGGGTTTGGGATCTTGTTACCCAGGCCGCCCCGCTCTCTGCCTCCCCTCACCTCCTCCCCACCCCCTCGGCTTATCCAGCCTCCGCACCCGCACCCTGCCCCCAAGTCCTTGCCCGTGTGATTACTGGGCTCAGCAGAGCCAGGGGGACAGGAGGGATGCAAAGGAGCCTGAGAGGGGTCGGAGGTTCAGCCTAGCGCTGCTCGAGTGCCCCTCTTCCCAGTAGCCGCCGGGGGTCCTCGGTCTATCCACCATGTGGGGGGTGTGTGAACAGGAGCCCGTGCACATCATGCTGGAGTTGGCGGAAATGGCGGAGGATGATCCTTTGAATGCGGAGGCTGGTGGGGTGATAAGTGAGGTCAAGGGGGACCCTATCATGTTTCTGGGAGGGAGGAGAAGGTGTGAGGGCGGGTGCCGCCATTTGCGCCAACTCCAGCATGATGCCACCACCAAACACATCTTCCCTTCACCCCCCTTATCGGCATTCCGTAGGGATCGCTCCCTCCAGGACACCCTGGTCCACTCCTCCAACACCCCCTACTCCTCAACCCCCTCCTATGGCACCACCCCATGCCCACGCAAAAGATGCAACAGCTGTCCCCTCACTTCCTCTCTCCTCACCGTCCAAGGGCCCAAACACTCCTTTCAAGTGAAGCAGCATTTCACTTGCATTTCCCCCAACTTAGTCTACTGCATTCGTTGCTCCCAATGTGGTCTCCTCTACATTGGAGAGACCAAACGTAAACTGGGCGACGGCTTTGCAGAACACCTGCGGTCTGTCCGCAAGAATGACCCAAACCTCCCTGTCGCTTGCCATTTTAACACTCCACCCTGCTCTCTTGCCCACATGTCTGTCCTGGGCTTGCTGCATTGTTCCAGTGATGCCCAACGCAAACTGGAGGAACAACACCTCATCTTCCGACTAGGCACCTTACAGCCTTCCGGTCTGAATATTGAATTCAACAACTTTAGGTCGTGAGCTCCCTCCCCCATCCCCACCCCCTTTCTGTTTCCCCCTTCCTTTTTTTCCAATAAATTATAAAGATTTTCCTTTTCCCACCTATTTCCATTATTTTTAAATATTTTAAAATCTTTTATGCTCCCCCACCCCCACTAGAGCTGTACCTTGAGTGCCCTACCATCCACTCTTAATTAGCACATTCGTTTAGATAATATCACCAACTTTAACTTTAACACCTATGTGTTCTATTGTACCATTGTCGCTGACATCTTTTGAGATCTGCTTCTATCACTGCTTGTTTGTCTACACAAGCACCGCTCTCTCTCTCTCTCTCTCCGCCCCCCCCCCACACACACCTTAAACCAGCTTATATTTCAACTCTTTCTTGGACTCGAACTCAAGTTCTGTCGAAGGGTCATGAGGACTCGAAATGTCCACTCTTTTCTTCTCCGCCGATGCTGCCAGACCTGCTGAGTTTTTCCAGCTCATTCTGTTTTTGTTTTGGATTTCCAGCATCCGCGGTTTTTTTTGTTTTTATCTCTGTCTAGATACCAGGCCACTGGCGGTACCCACAACTCTCCTCGAAGCTCACCAAGCCCACTTGCACCCAGCTGCTGTTGCTGGAGTGGGCAGCCAGCGACCCGCTCTGAACCAAGCGGAGAATGTGAATCAGATTTACAACCGTTCCCATCCCACTCCTTCCACATCCAGGAGAGTAACGACAGAACTAAAATAGAGCTTAACACGCCCTCTGCACCATCCCCATCAAACACTCCCAGGACAGGTACAACACGGTGTTTGATACAGAGTAAAGCTCCCTCGACACTGTCCCCATCAGACACTCCCAGGACAGGTACAGCACGGGGTTAGATACAGAGTAAATCTCCCTCTACACCGTCCCCATCAAACACTCCCAGGACAGGTACAGCACGGGGTTAGATACAGAGTAAATCTCCCACTACACTGTCCCCATCAAACACTCCCAGGACAGGTACAGCACGGGGTTAGATACAGAGTAAATCTCCCTCTACACTGTCCCCATCAAACACTCCCAGGACAGGGACAGCACGGGGTTAGATACAGAGTAAAGCTCCCTCTGTACTGTCCCCATCAAACACTCCCAGGACAGGTACAGCACGGGGTTAGATACAGAGTAAATCTCCCACTACACTGTCCCCATCAAACACTCCCAGGACAGGTACAGCACGGGGTTAGATACAGAGTAAATCTCCCTCTACACTGTCCCCATCAAACACTCCCAGGACAGGGACAGCACGGGGTTAGACATAGAGTAAAGCTCCCTCTACACTGTCCCCACCAAACACTCCCAGCACAGGTACAGCACGGGGTTAGATACAGAGTAAAGCTCCCTCTACACTGTCACCATCAAACACTCCCAGGACAGGGACAGCACGGGGTTAGACATAGAGTAAAGCTCCCTCTACACTGTCCCCACCAAACACTCCCAGCACAGGTACAGCACGGGGTTAGATACAGAGTAAAGCTCCCTCTACACTGTCCCCATCAAACACTCCCAGGACAGGTACAGCACGGGGTTAGATACAGAGTAAAGCTCCCTCTACACTGTCCCCATCAAACACTCCCAGGACAGGTCCAGCACGGGGTTAGATACAGAGTAAATCTCCCTCTACACTGTCCCCATCAAACACTCCCAGGACAGGTACAGCACGGGGTTAGATACAGAGTAAAGCTCCCTCTGTACTGTCCCCATCAAACACTCCCAGGACAGGTACAGCACGGGGTTAGATACAGAGTAAAGCTCCCTCTACACTGTCCCCATCAAACACTCCCAGGACAGGTCCAGCACGGGGTTAGATACAGAGTAAAGCTCCCTCTGTACTGTCCCCATCAAACACTCCCAGGACAGGTACAGCACAGGGTTAGATACAGAGTAAATCTCCCACTACACTGTCCCCATCAAACACTCCCAGGACAGGTACAGCACGGGGTTAGATACAGAGTAAATCTCCCTCTACACTGTCCCCATCAAACACTCCCAGGACAGGGACAGCACGGGGTTAGACATAGAGTAAAGCTCCCTCTACACTGTCCCCACCAAACACTCCCAGCACAGGTACAGCACGGGGTTAGATACAGAGTAAAGCTCCCTCTACACTGTCCCCATCAAACACTCCCAGGACAGGTACAGCACGGGGTTAGATACAGAGTAAATCTCCCTCTACACTGTCTCCATCAAACACTCCCAGGACAGGTACAGCACAGGGTTAGATACAGAGTAAAGCTCCCTCTACACTGTCCCCATCAAACACTCCCAGGACAGGTACAGCACAGGGTGAGATACAGAGTAAATCTCCCTCTACACTGTCCCCACCAAACACTCCCAGGACAGGTACAGCACGGGGTTAGATACAGAGTAAATCTCCCTCTACACCGTCCCCATCAAACACTCCCAGGATAGGTACAGCATGGGGTTAGTTACAAAGTAAATCTCCCTCTACACTGTCTCCATCAAACACTCCCAGGACAGGTAAAGCACGGGGTTAGATACAGAGTAAATCTCCCTCTACACTGTCCCCATCAAACACTCCCAGGACAGGTACAGCACGGGGTTAGATACAGAGTAAATCTCCCTCTACACCGTCCCCATCAAACACACCCAGGACAGGTACAGCACGGTGTTTGATATAGAGTAAAGCTCCCTCTACACTGTCCTCATCAAACACTCCCAGGACAGGTACAGCACGGTGTTAGATACAGAGTAAATCTCCCTCTACACTGTCCCCATCAAACACTCCCAGGACAGGTACAGCACGGTGTTCGATACAGAGAAAATCTCCCTCTACACTGTCCCCATCAAACACTCCCAGGACAGGTACAGCACGGTGTTCGATACAGAGAAAATCTCCCTCTACACTGTCCTCATCAAACACTCCCAGGACAGGTACAGCACGGTGTTAGATACAGAGTAAAGCTCCCTCTACACTGTCCCCATCAAACACTCCCAGGTCAGGTGCAGCACGGGGTTAGATACAGAGTAAATCTCCCTCTACACTGTCCCCATCAAACACTCCCAGGACAGGTACAGCACGGTGTCAGATACAGAGTAAAGCTCCCTCTACACTGTCCCCATCAAACACTCCCAGGACAGGTACAGCACGGGGTTAGATACAGAGTAAATCTCCCTCTACACTGTCCCCATCAAACACTCCCAGGACAGGTACAGCATGGGCTTAGATACAGAGTAAATCCACCTCTACACTGTCCCCATCAAACACTCCCAGGACAGGTAAAGCACGGGGTTAGATACGAAGTAAAGCTCCCTCTACACCGTCCCCATCAAACACTCCCAGGACAGGTACAGCACGGTGTTTGATACAGAGTAAAGCTCCCTCTACACTGTCCCCATCAAACACTCCCAGGACAGGTACAGCACGGTGTTAGATACAGGGTAAAGCTCACTCTACACTGTCCCCATCAAACACTCCCAGGACAGGTGCAGCACGGTCTTAGATACAGAGTAAATCTCCCTCTACACTGTCCCCATCAAACACTCCCAGGACAGGTACAGCACGGGCTTAGATACACAGTAAATCTCCCTCTACACTGTCCCCATCAAACACACCCTGGACAGATACAGCACGGGGTTAGATACAGAGTAAATTTCCCTCTACACTCTCCCCATCAAACACTCCCAGGACAGGTACAGCACGGGGTTAGATACAGAGTAAATCTCCCTCTACACTGTCCCCATGAACCACTCCCAGGACAGGTGCAGCACGGGCTTAGATACAGAGTAAAGCTCCCTCTACACTGTCCCCATCAAACACTCCCAGGACAGGTACAGCACGGGGTTAGATACAGAGTAAAGCTCCCTCTACACTGTCCCCATCAAACACTCCCAGGACGGGTACAGCACGGGGTTAGATACAGAATAAAGCTCCCTCTACACTGTCCCCATCAAACACCCCCAGAACAGGTACAGCACAGGGTTAGATACAGAGTAAAGCTCCCTCTACACTGTCCCCATCAAACACTCCCAGGACAGGTACAGCACAGGGTTAGATACAGAGTAAAGCTCCCTCTACACTGTCCCCATCAAACACTCCCAGCACAGGTACAGCACGGGGTTAGATACAGAGTAAAGCTCCCTCTACACTGTCCCCATCAAACACTCCCAGGACAGGTACAGCACTGGGTTAGATACAGAGTAAAGCTCCCTCTACACTGTCCCCATCAGACAGGGTGACCGTGTTGAATTTCAGGATTTCCAGCCTCTGACCTGCTCTTGTAGCCACAATGTTTATATGGCTGATCCAGTTCAGTTTCTGGTCAATGGTAACCCCCAGGATGAAGTTAGTGGGGATTCAGTGATGGTAATGGCATTGAATGTCAAGGGGCGATGGTTAGATTCTCTCTTGTTGCAGATGGTCATTGCCTGACACTCAAAAATACAGGTACTGGGGACAAAATCAGGGGAAGATACTCTGAACAATGATAAAGCCCTGGTTAGGCCGCAGCTAGATTAATACATCCAGCTCTGATCACCACACATGAGGGGGGATGTGAGAGCCCTGGAGGGGCTGCTGAGGATATTTAGAAGAGTAAAGCCTGTGTATTGTCCACACAGACGGGCAGTGAGCTGCTGGACCCTATCCTGTGCTGATTCATTCCTGTCAGATCCTCACACCTTGTTCAAGGCTGTCAGACAGGATGGCACCTGGTGTCCGCTCAGTTCCGTGTTCCAGGGAAATATTTAACAGGCCGGTAAACTGCTCAAAGTGACTGATTTGTGCTTCAACTCTGATGGCCGACATGGAACTCTTTATCCACACATTGCATTCCAGACATCTCCAACCTTTCATCCCACTGCTGGATACAGGAGAGTAGTTTAGTCTCCAGCTAAGACCCATCACTGGGAGACAATTGAAGACCCATTAAAGGGAGGTTCATAGAGTCATCACGGCTCAGGAAGCCATTCGGCCCATCCAGGCAATGCAGATAGACGGCAGTGAGGGATCAATGAGGACAGGACTCCTGGGAAGAGGGAATGGATAGAGGGTTGTGGGAATGAGGTAATCCAGAGCAGAATTTCCAAGGTTGGATATACCGAGTGGGGCGGCAATTAAGATGTGAAGGGACGGGTGGGAGAGGAACTAGGTTCTCTAGAAGGGGAGGGTAGAGGCTGTACCTCTTTGTGAGCTCAGTCACACCAGAGAAGGATCATGGTCTCATTGGGAGAAGTGAGTGATACACTGGCCCTACAAAGGATAGACCACACTCTGAGTACTGTGCACAGTCCCGGTCTCCATGTGACTCCTTTAGACCACACTCGAAGTACTGTGCACAGTTCCTGTCTCCCTATCCCTCGGTTAGACCACACTTGGAGCACTGTGCACAGTTCTGCTCTCCATATCCCTTGGACTGCCCACATTTAGAGCACTCTGCACATTTCTTGTTCCAAATCCCTCAGTCAGACCACACTCGGAGCACTGTGCAGAGTTTTGCCCTCCATATCCCTCGCCTGACGACACTTGGAGCCCTGTGCATAGTTATGGGCTCCAGATCCCTCGGCTACACCAAATGTGAAGCACTGGGCACAGTTATGGTCTCCATTTCCCTTGGCCTGGCAACAATTGGAGCACTGTGCACAGTTCTGGCCTCCATAGCTCATGTTGGGACAACACTTGGAGCACTGTGCACAGTTCTGTTCACTATATTGCTCGGTTAGTCCACACTAAGAACACTGTGCACAGTTCTGGACCCCATATGCCTCATTTGGACCACATCTGGAGCACTGTGCACAGATCTGGTCTCCATATTCCTGAGTTAGAGCGTGCTTGGAGCACTGTGCACAGTTCTAGTCTACAAAAGCCTCTGTTTGGCCACAGCTGGAGAAATTCACACAGTTGTGGCCTCCATATGCCGCATTAAGACCACACTTGGAGCACTAGACACAGTTCTCTTCTTCGTATCCCTTGGCCTGGATACACTTGGTGTACTGTGTACAGTACTGCCCTTCATATCCCTCAGTTAGACCACACTTGAAGCACTGTGCAGAGGTCTGGTCTCCACATCGCTTAATTAGGCCACCCATTGAACACTGTGAGTAGTCGTGTTCCCCATGTCCTTTGTCTAGGCCTCACAGACCAAACTGATGATAGTGCAATATCAGGATGTGGCAGTGAAAGGGGGAACCTCAACATTTAGGGTGACACATAATAAATGTTTGAGTGAGAGTCGAGGGTCCTTACTGGTGACATCAACAGCAGATTCCTTTCTGCATTTCAGGAGTTGTCTCTGCATGTGACAGAATTAAAGGGGGCACCTGTCAATGGGGACAGTGCTGCAGAAACAAGGGTTTGACACGCCACAAGTGCTATTGGTTGTATGAATGCTGTGTGGTGAAGCGAATCATAAAAAGAGGAATCACGTTTGGGTCAGCGAGGCCCGTGTCTCCAGCACCGTCTAGAGGCTCCACGGACTGTGTAGGGCCCGTGACCCCTGACCCACTGGTTCCTGGATCATGTGAATAAAACTGGCTGCGTTGGTCACCGCCTCTTGTCCGTGTCTCATTTCTCACTCGGATCGGTGTGTCTCCACATTGACAGGGAGGGAAGGGGGAGGTCAGACAATGGCAGGGCCACATTCAGGTCCTGTAGCTCCAGCATAATCATTTTCACAGAGTCATGTCTCAGAGCCATTGTCCCAGACGTGTCCATCACCATCCCTGGGTATGTCCCTGTCCCACCGGCAGTGACTCAGTGCTCTGCAGGCGGGAGGGAGTTTCCATTGGAGTCCTCAATATTGACTCATGACATCAGGTCAAACATGGGCAAGAAAATGGCTCCTTCTGATTCTCGTCTACTGCCCTCCCTCAGCCGATGATCCAGCACAAGTGCTCTTGGAGTAAAGGGCTGTTTGTCAGATTGGAGCATGTAGACAGTGCTGTTCCCCCAATTACTGACATCAGGAATACGGTGACATTCCAAACCTTGTCGATGAAACAATACTTGAAGTCATGGCAACCAGTGAGGACGATAGATATCGATGGAAACAGGACGTAGATAGGAGGGCAGAATGGGCAGAAAAGTGGCAGATGGAATTTTGTAGAGAGGGGTATGAGGTGATGCATTTTGACAGAAGGAATAGGGAGAGGCATTATGGGCTACATGACACAATGTTAAAGAGCGTTCAGAGACAGAGGGATATGGGGTGTTCTGAAATGTTATCTTTGACATTTGGCAGGGCAGGATGAGAGGGCAGTTAGTGAAGCGTGGAGGGTATTGGGCTCCAGTGTTTAAAATTCATTCATGGAATGTGGGCACCGCTGGCTAGGCCAGCATTTAATGCCCCTCCCAAATTGCCCCTTGAGAAGGTGGCGGTGAGCCGCTGCAGTCCCTGTGGTGTAGGTACATCCACAGCGCTGTTAGGGAGGGAGTTCCAGGATTTGGACCCAGCGACAGTGAAGGAACGGCCGATATATTTCCAAGTCAGGATGGTGAGGGGCTCGGAGGGGAACTTCCAGGTGCTGGTGTTCCCCATGTGTCTGCTGCCCTTGTCCTTCTAGATGGGAGAGGAGGTGGATTTGGGTGGCGCTGTCGAAGGAGCCTTGGTGAGTTGCTGCAGTGCATCTTGTAGATGGTACACACACACTGCAGCTACTGTGTGTCGGTGGTGGAGGGAGTGAATGTGTGTGGATGGGGGGCCGATCGAGCGGGGGCTGCTTTGTCCCAGACGGTGTCGAGCTTCTTGAGTGTTGTGGGAGCCGGTGTTATGAATGCAGGTGAGCCACCTCTGGCCAGGCACTGGTCCACCTCACAGACATCGTCCTTGGCTCCCCACACACCGGCGCAGAGCATATCCTCCGTCGTTTCCTTCTTAACCGGGTGGTGGGGAGGTCTCTTCCTGGTACAGCTCTCTGCAGGCCGTCCGCTCCATGGACTGCACTAGCCCCTCCTGCAGGGTCCCCGGCACAGCAAGGGTGACTAGCCCAACAGAAAAAGAGGCATCAGGGCTCACAGAAGGGGACAGCGGGAGAGCGTTCAATCCGTCAGCGGACTGGGGGAGAGCGAGTTACTGAAAATGCACAGGGCTCCAGCACGCCGTAAAGAAATGATCCCCCACGCAGCCACCCACCCCAACCCCACAGCCAACGCCAACCCTCAACAATGTAGTCCCCAGACTCGTGCACCACACCGCTCTAGGGCAGACAGTAGGGGGCTCCACCCAGGATGTGGCCAGCGAACATGAACCAGATACGCCACAGAATTATGGACGTGATAAGAGGGGCTGAATGGCCGGTGCCACTTACTGCACAGACAAGTGTTCTGGATGCAGTGTATCTAACGCACTGTGACACCCGGTCCCAGAGGGGGAAAGGACAGTGTATCTAACGCACTGTGACACCCGGTCCCAGAGGGGGAAAGGACAGTGTATCTAACGCACTGTGACAGCCGGTCCCAGAGAGGGAAAGCACAGTGTATCTAACGCACTGTGACACCCGGTCCCAGAGGGGGAAAGGACAGTGTATCTAACGCACTGTGACACCCGGTCCCAGAGGGGGAAAGGACAGTGTATCTAACGCACTGTGACACCCGGTCCCAGAGGGGGAAAGGACAGTGTATCTAACGCACTGTGACACCCGGTCCCAGAGGGGGAAAGGACAGTGTATCTAACGCACTGTGACACCCGTTCCCAGAGGGGGAAAGGACAGTGTATCTAACGCACTGTGACACCCGGTCCCAGAGGGGGAAAGGACAGTGTATCTAACGCACTGTGACACCCGGTCCCAGAGGGGGAAAGGACAGAGTATCTAACGCACTGTGACACCCGGTCCCAGAGGGGGAAAGGACAGTGTATCTAACGCACTGTGACACCCGGTCCCAGAGGGGGAAATGACAGTGTATCTAACGCACTGTGACACCCGGTCCCAGAGGGGGGAAAGGACAGTGTATCTAACACACTGTGACACCCGGTCCCAGAGGGGGAAAGGACAGTGTATCTAACGCACTGTGACACCCAGTCCCAGAGGGGGAAAGGACAGTGTATCTAACACACTGTGACACCCGGTCCCAGAGGGGGAAAGGACAGTGTATCTAACGCACTGTGACACCCGGTCCCAGAGGGGGGAAAGGACAGTGTATCTAACGCACTGTGACATCCGGTCCCAGAGGGGGAAAGGACAGTGTATCTAACGCACTGTGACACCCGGTCCCAGAGGGGGAAAGGACAGTGTATCTAACGCACTGTGACACCCAGTCCCAGAGGGTGAAAGGACAGTGTATCTAACGCACTGTGACACCCGGTCCCACAGGGGAAAGGACAGTGTATCTAACGCACTGTGACACCCGGTCCCAGAGGGGGAAAGGACAGTGTATCTAACGCACTGTGACACCCGGTCCCAGAGGGGGAAAGGACAGTGTATCTAACGCACTGTGACACCCGGTCCCAGAGGGGGAAAGGCCAGTGTATCTAACGCACTGTGACACCCGGTCCCAGAGGGGGAAAGGACAGTGTATCTAACGCACTGTGACACCCGGTCCCAGAGGGGGAAAGGACAGTGTATCTAACGCACTGTGACACCCGGTCCCAGAGGGGGAAAGGACAGTGTATCTAACGCACTGTGACACCCGGTCCCAGAGGGGGAAAGGACACCGTATCTAACGCACTGTGACACCCGGTCCCATTGGGGGACAGGACAGTGTATCTAACGCACTGTGACTCCCGGTCCCAGAGGGGGAAAGGACAGTGTATCTAACGCACTGGACACCCGGTCCCAGAGGGGGAAAGGACAGTGTATCTAACGCACTGTGACACCCGGTCCCAGAGGGGGAAAGGACAGTGTATCTAACGCACTGTGACACCCGGTCCCAGAGGGGGAAAGGACAGTGTATCTAACGCACTGTGACGCTCAGTCCCAGTGGGGGAAAGGACAGTGTATTTAATGCACTGTGACACCCGGTCCCAGAGGGGGGAAAGGACAGTGTATCTAACGCACTGTGACACCCGGTCCCAGAGGGGGAAAGGACAGTGTATCTAACGCACTGTGACACCCGGTCCCAGAGGGGGAAAGGACAGTGTATCTAACGCACTGTGACACCTGGTCCCAGAGGGGGAAAGGACAGTGTATCTAACGCACTGTGACACCCGGTCCCAGAGGGGGACAGGACAGTGTATCTAACGCACTGTGACTCCCGGTCCCAGAGGGGGAAAGGACAGTGTATCTAACGCACTGTGACACCCGGTCCCAGAGGGGGAAAGGACAGTGTATCTAACGCACTGTGACACCCGGTCCCAGAGGGGGAAAGGACAGTGTATCTAACGCACTGTGACACCCGGTCCCAGAGGGGGAAAGGACAGTGTATCTAATGCACTGTGACACCCGGTCCCAGAGGGGGAAAGGACAGTGTATCTAACGCACTGTGACACCCGGTCCCAGAGGGGGAAAGGACAGTGTATCTAACGCACTGTGACACCCGGTCCCAGAGGGGGAAGGACAGTGTATCTAACGCCCTGTGACACCCGGTCCCAGAGGGTGAAAGGACAGTGTATCTAACGAACTGTGACTCCCGGTCCCAGAGAGGGAAAGGACAGTGTATCTAACGCACTGTGATGCTCAGTCCCAGTGGGGGAAAGGACAGTGTATCTAATGCACTGTGACACCCGGTCCCAGAGGGGGGAAAGGACAGTGTATCTAATGCACTGTGACACCCGGTCCCAGAGGGGGAAAGGACAGTGTATCTAACGCACTGTGACACCCGGTCCCAGAGGGGGAAAGGACAGTGTATCTAACGCACTGTGACACCTGGTCCCAGAGGGGGAAAGGACAGTGTATCTAACGCACTGTGACACCCGGTCCCAGAGGGGGAAAGGACAGTGTAGATGTCACAGTGCATTAGATACACTGCATTAATGCTGGGCTCCCTCATTTCCCAATGCACCTCCCAGTGCATTAACATTGGGAGACCTAGTTTTCCAGTCCAGCTCCCAGTGAATTAACGATGGGCGACCTTGTTTTCCAGTGCAGCTCCCAGTGCATTAACACTGGGCTCCCTAATTTACCAGTGCATTAATGCTGAGTGACCCAGTTTCCCAGTGCAGCTCCCAGTGCATTAACACTGGGTGACCTAGTTTCCCAGTGCAACTCCCAGTGCATTAACACTGGGCGACCTAGTTTCCCAGTGCATTAACCCTGGACGACCTCATTTCCTAGTGCAGCTCCCAGTGCATTAATGCTGGGCTCCCTCATTTTCCAGTGCAGCTCCCAGTGCATTAACGCTGGGCAACCTAGTTTCCCAGTGCAACTCCCAGTGCATTAACACTGGGCGACCTCGTTTCCCAGTACAGCTCCCAGTGCATTAACCCTGGATGACCTAGTTTTCCATTGCAGCTCCCAGTGCATTAACACTGCGCGACCTAGTTTTCCATTGCAGCTCCCAGTGCATTAACACTGGGCGACCTAGTTTCCCAGTGCATTAACACTGGACGACCTAGTTTCCCAGTGCAGCTCCCAGTGCATTAACGCTGGGCTCCCTCATTTCCCAGCGCAGCTCCCAGTGCATTAACGCTGGGCTCCCTCATTTCCCAGTGCATTGATGCTGAGCGACCCAGTTTCCCAGTGCAGCTCCCAGTGCATTAACACTGGGCGACCTCGTTTCCCAGTGCAGCTCCCAGTGCATTAACCCTGGATGACCTAGTTTCCCAGCGCAGCTCCCAGTGCATTAACCCGCGACGACCTGGTTTCCCAGTGCAGCTCCCAGTGCATTAACCCTGGATGCCCTAGTTTCCCAGTGCAGCTCCCAGTGCATTAACCCTGGGCGACCTAGTTTCCCAGTGCAGCTCCCAGTGCATTAACTGTGGAGAACCTCGTTTCCCAGTGCAGCTCCCAGTGCATTAACCCTGGACGATCTAGTTTCCCAGTGCAGCTCCCAGTGCATTAACCCGCGACGACCTGGTTTCCCAGTGCAGCTCCCAGTGCATTAACCCTGGACGATCTAGTTTCCCAGTGCAGCTCCCAGTGCATTAACGCTGGGTGACCTAGTTTCCCAGTGCAGCTCCCAGTGCATTAACTGTGGAGAACCTCGTTTCCCAGTGCAGCTCCCAGTGCATTAACCCTGGACGATCTAGTTTCCCAGTGCAGCTCCCAGTGCATTAACGCTGGGTGACCTAGTTTCCCAGTGCAGCTCCCAGTGCATTAACACTGGGCTCCCTCATTTTCCAGTGCACCTCCCAGTGCCTTAACCCCGGGCGCCCTCATCTCCCAGTGCAGCTCCCAGTGCGCCAATCCCTCCCGCCCCCGGTGGAGATAAAGGGCAGTGCAGCGCGGGACCGAGCGAGAGAGAAAGAGAGAGGGAGAAGGAATGACAAACCCTGCGTCCGATACTCGTTCCATTCATTTTTAATCATTCATTCAGGAGCAGTACTCCCCCTGTTGCTCTGCACCCGCCCCCCCCCCCACCCCCACCACACCGCCGCGGCCGCCGTCAACTCCGGGTTGTCCTCAGTACTCGTCCGGAGGAGGCATGACTTCCTCGTCTCTGGGGACCAGGGTGCACCTCAGCACGATCCCGAAGCGCTCCCTCAGGACCAGGGGGATCTGCTCCTCTGTCAGCCGGGTGGTGACTTGTCTCTCCCCGTCGGCCGTGTACTCGGTCTCGATCAGCCTGCGGCCCATGTAGGTGACCATGCCCTGGGGGAGCTGCAGGGAGCAGAAGGCCTTGCAGGCGAGGGCGGAGCTGGGCGAGCACTGGTGGTACTCGCACATGGGGCCGAAGTCCTCCCGCCGGCGCCCCTCCAGCGTGAACCTGTAGAGCGTGTCCCCGGCGCCCTGGCCCCCCAGCCGCCGGCGCCGCAGGTGCCAGGCTCCCGCCTCTAGCCCCAGCTCGAAGACCCCGTTCTCCTGGGCCTGGGGCCTGCCGGCCTCCAGGGGCAGAGGGGTGCGGAAACCTCGGCCGAAACCCACGTCGCACAGCCAGCTCCGACCGCCCGGCTGGGCCAGGATCAGCAGGTGGTCAAAGGGGGGCCCGAAGCAGCCGGTGATGGGGCTGAGGACCTGGCCGGACAGGAGTCGGAGGGGGTAGCCCAGCTCCTCCAGCAGCCAGGCGAAGAGGCTGTTCAACTCGTAGCAGAAACCCCCCCGCCGCTCCTCCACGATCTTGCGGTACAGTCGAGGCAGCTCCGGCCGAATCCCCTCCCCACAGTGGATGGCCAGGCTCCCAAAGGGCACACTCAGCAGGTGGCAGCGGTGAATGGCCATCAGGTTCTCCAGGGTGGGTTCTGTCGGGCCCCGGTAGCCGATCCGGGCCAGGTATTTACCCACCTCCATTCCCTGTCACAGACACTTCAATTTTTAACGGTTAAAGAAAACCCGCCGACGCCACAAATCCAAAACGGGGAACAGAAGTAGCCGGGGGGGGAAGTCAGCACCGGCGTAAGAGGGGCACAGTTAACGTCTCGCGTCCTCGTGACCCTGCCTCAGAACTGAGGGAATATAGGAGAGGGGTCTCCAGCCCACATGTCCGTCCTTGGCTTGCTGCATTGTTCCAGTGATGCCCAACGCAAACTGGAGGAACAACACCTCATCTTCCGACTAGGCACCTTACAGCCTTCCGGTCTGAATATTGAATTCAACAACTTTAGGTGGTGAGCTCCCTTCCCCATCCCCACCCCCTTTCTGTTTCCCCCCTTCCTTTTGTTTTTTCCAATAAGTTACATAGATTGTTCTTTTCCCACCTATTTCCGTTATTCCTAAATCTATACCTTTTATGCCCTGTTAACCTTTCCACCCCACCCCCCCTGGAGCTGCACCTTGAGATTCCTGACATCCATTCTTAACTAGCACATGCGTTTAGATAATATCACCACCTTCAACACCTTTGTTTTTCTGTCTGTGACAGCTTTAGATTGTCTGCTCCTATCACTGCTTGCTGTCCCTACAAGCACACCAGCCCCCCCCCCACCTCCCCCACCACATCCCCACCTCCCCCCCCACCTCCCCCCCCACATCCCCACCTCCCCCCCACATCCCCACCTCCCCCCCCACCACCCCCCCCCACCTCCCCCCCCACATCCCCACCTCCCCCCCCCACATGCCCACCTCCCCACCTCCCCCCCCCACATCCCCACCTCCCCCCCCACATGCCCATCTCCCCACCTCCCCCCCCCCACATGCCCACCTCCCCCCATCGAAATCCCCCTTGACTCATATTCAAACCGCCATAGAGGTCTACAGCACAGAAAAAGGCCCTTCGGCCCATCGAGTCTGCACCAGTCACCCAAGTACCTGAGTATTCTAACCCCATTTCCCAGCACTAGGCCCATAGCCTTGTTTGCCATGTGGCATCGCAAGTGCACATCCAAATACTCCTTAAATGTAATGAGGGTTTCTGCCTCTCCCACCCTTTCAGGCAGTGAGTTCCAGATTCCCACCGCCCACTGGGTGAACAAATTCTCCCTCACATCCCCTCTAACCCTCCTGCCCCTTACCTTCAATCTGTGCCCCCTGGTTATTGATCCCTCCACCAAGGGGAAAAGTTCCTTCCTGTCTACCGTATCTGTGCCCCTCATAATTTTACACACCTCAGTCATGTCCCCCCTCAATCTCCTCTGCTCCAGGGACAGTAACCCCAGTCTATCCAATCTCTCCTCATATCTACAATTCTCCAGCCCAGGCAACATCCTGGTGAATCTCCTCTGCTCCAGAGACAGTAACCCCAGTCTATCCAATCTCTCCTCATATCTACAATTCTCCAGCCCAGGCAACATCCTGGTAAATCTCCTCTGCTCCAGGGACAGTAACCCCAGTCTATCCAATCTCTCCTCATATCTACAATTCTCCAGCCCAGGCAACATCCTGGTAAATCTCCTCTGCTCTCTCTCTCTAGAGCAATCACATCCTTCCTATAATGTGGATTCCAGAACTGCACACAATACTCTAGCTGTGGCCCAACCAGCATTTTATACACCTCCAGCATCACTTCCCTGCTCTTATATTCGATGCCTCGTCTAATAAAGGCAAGTATCCCATATGCCTTCTTAACCACCTTGTCTACCTGTCCCGCTACCTTAAGGGACCGGTGGACATGCACACCAAGGTCCCTCTGATCCTCGGTACGCTTTCCTCCTTCATGTGTTTATCCAGCTTCCCCCACACCCCACCCCAACCCGCACCTTAAACCTCTCGACACCTTTCACCTCACCCACTCCCCGTGGGAGCGAGTCCCACATTCTCCCCGCTCTCTGGGTAAAGATGGTTATCCCCACTTCCCCCCCACCGGGTTTACCAGTGACTTTCTTATAGTGACGGACCCCCCTCCCCAAGCCTTTATATCGATAAACTCTGGGTTATAAGCGATTCGGATATATTGACGAATCCTGCCAAAGGGCTCATAGGTGTACAATGTTCAGCACCATTCGCCACTCCCCAGATACTGAAGCAGTCCCTGTCCAAATGCAGCAAGACCCGGACAATATCCAGGCTGGGGCTGACAAGTGGTGAGTAACATTCACACCCACACAAGTGTCAGGCAATGACCATCTCCAACAAGAGAGAATCTAACCATCGCCTCTTGACATTCAATGCCATTACCCTCACTGAATCCCCCACTATCAACATCCTGGGGGGTTACCATTGACCAGAAACTGAACTGGACCCAGCCATATAAATACTGTGGCTACAAGAGCAGGTCAGAGGCTGGGAATCCTGCGGAGTGTAACTCACCTCCTGACTCCCCAAAGCCTGTCCACCATCTACAAGGCACCAGTCAGGAGTGTGATGGGACACTCCCCACTTGCCTGGGTGAGTGCAGCTCCCACAACACTCAAGAAGCTCGACACCGTCCAGGACAAAGCAGCTCCGCTTGATCAGCCCCCCATCCACAAACATTCACTCCCTCCACCACCGACGCACAGTAGCAGCAGTGTGTGTACCATCTACAAGATGCACTGCAGCAACTCACCAAGGCTCCTTCGACAGACTTAGGGAGCACGTGACTGTCGGAGGGTCACTGCTGAGGGTGAGCCGCACTGTCGGAGGGTCAGTGCTGAGGGTGAGCCGCACTGTCGGAGTGTCATTGCTGAGGGTGAACCGCACTGTCGGAGGGTCAGTACTGAGGGAGAGCCGCACTGTTGGAGGGTCAGTACTGAGAGAGCGCCGCACTGTCAGAGGGTCAGATCTGAGGGAGAGCCGCACTATCGGAGGGTCAGTACTGAGGGAGCGCCGCACTGTCGGAGGGTCAGTATTGTGGGAGCGACACACAGTCGGAGGGTCAGTACTGAGGGAGCACCGCACTGTCAGAGGGTCAGTACTGAGGGAGAGCCGCACTGTCAGAGGGTCAGTGCTGAGGGAGTGCCGCACTGTCGGAGGGTCAGTGCTGAGGGAGAGCTGCACTGTCGAAGGGTCAGTGCTGAGGGAGAGCCGCACTGTCGGAGGGTGAGATCTGAGGGAGAGCCGCACTGTTGGAGGGTCAGTACTGAGGGAGCGCCGCACTGTCATAGGGTCAGATCTGAGGGAGAGCCGCACAATCGGAGGGTCAGTACTGAGGGAGAGCCACACTGTCGGAGGGTCAGTACTGAGGGAGTGCCGCACTGTCGGAGGGTCAGCACTGAGGGAGCACCGCACTGTCGGAGGGTCAGTACTGAGGGAGAGCCGCACTGTGGGAGGGTCAGTATTGTGGGAGCGCCACACAGTCGGAGGGTCAGTACTGAGGGAGCACCGCACTGTCAGAGGGTCAGTGCTGAGGGAGTGCCGCACTGTCGGAGGGTCAGTGCTGAGGGAGTGCTGCAATGTCGAAGGATCAGTACTGGGGGAGAGCCGCACTGTCGGAGGGTCAGTACTGAGGGAGTGCCGCACTGTCAGAGGGTCAGTACTGAGGGAGAGCCGCACTGTCAGAGGGTCAGTGCTGAGGGATAGCCGCACTGTCGGAGGGTCAGTGCTGAGGGAGTGCCGCATTGTCAGAGGGTCAGTACTGAGGGAGCGCCGCACTGTGAGAGGGTCAGTACCGAGGGAGCGCCGCACTGTCAGAGGGTCAGATCTGAGGGAGAGCCGCACTGTCGGAGGGTCAGTGCTGTGGGAGTGCCGCACTGTCAGAGGGTCAGTACTGAGGGAGCGCCGCACTGTCAGAGGGTCAGTGCTGTGGGAGCGCCGCACTGTCAGAGGGTCAGTGCTGAGAGAGAGCCGCACTGTCGGAGGGTCAGTGCTGAGGGAGAGCCGCACTGTCGGAGGGTCAGTGCTGAGGGAGCGCCGCGCTGTCGGAGGGTCAGTGCTGAGGGAGTGCCGCACGGTCAGAGGGTCAGTACTGAGGGAGAGCTGTACTGTCGGAGGGTCAGTACTGAGGGACAGCCGCACTGTCGGAGGGTCAGTACTGAGGGAGAGCCGCACTGTCGGAGGGTCAGTGCTGAGGGAGCGCCGCACTGTCGAAAGGTCAGTACTGAGGGAGAGCCGCACTGTCGGAGGGTCAGTACTGAGGGAGAGCCGCACAGTCGGAGGGTCAGTGCTGAGGGAGAGCCGCACTGTCGGAGGGTCAGTGCTGAGGGAGAGCCGCACTGTCGGAGGGTCAGTACTGAGGGAGAGCCGCACAGTCGGAGGGTCAGTGCTGAGGGAGAGCCGCACTGTCGGAGGGTCAGTGCTGAGGGAGAGCCGCACTGTTGGTGGGTCAGTACTGAGGGAGCACCACACTGTCGGAGGGTCAGTGCTGAGGGAGTGCGCACTGTCGGAGGGTCAGTGCTGAGGGAGTGCGCACTGTCGGAGGGTCAGTGCTGAGGGAGCACGTGACTATCAGACGGTCAGTGCTGAGGGAGAGCCGCACTGTCGGAGGGTCAGTACTGAGGGAGCTCTGCACTGTCCGAGGGTCAGTGCTGAGGGAGCGCCGCATTGTCAGAAGGTCAGTACTGAGGTAGAGCCGCACTGTCGGAGTGTCAGTACTGAGAGAGAGCCGCACTGTCGGAGGGTCAGTACTGATGGAGTGCCGCACTGACAGAGGGTCAGATCTGAGGGCGAGCCGCACTGTCGGAGGGTCAGTGCTGAGGCAGCGCCGCACTGTCGGAGGGTCAGTACTGAGGGAGCGCCACACTGTCGAAAGGTCAGTGCTGAGGGAGTGCAGCACTGTCGGAGGGTCAATACTGAGGGAGTGCTGCACTGTCGGAGGGTCAGTGCTGAGGGAGAGCCGTACTGTCGAAGGGTCAGTGCTGAGTGAGAGCCGCACTGTCGGTGGGTCAGTACTGAGGGAGCGTCGCAGTGTTGGAGGGTCAGTGCTGAGGTCGAGCCGCACTGTCGGAGGGTCAGTGCTGAGGCAGCGCCGCTCTGTCGGAGGGTCAGTACTGAGGGAGCGCCGCACTGTCGAAAGGTCAGTGCTGAGGGAGTGCAGCACTGTCGGAGGGTCAGTACTGAGGGAGAGCCGCACTGTCGGAGGGTCAATACTGAGGGAGTGCTGCACTGTCGGAGGGTCAGTGCTGAGGGAGAGCCGTACTGTCGAAGGGTCAGTGCTGAGTGAGAGCCGTACTGTCGAAGGGTCAGTGCTGAGGGAGTGCAGCACTGTCGGAGGGTCAGTACTGAGGGAGAGCCGCACTGTCGGAGGGTCAATACTGAGGGAGTGCTGCACTGTCGGAGGGTCAGTACTGAGGGAGAGCCGCACTGTCGGAGGGTCAGTACTGAGGGAGAGCCGCACTGTCGGAGGGTCAGTACTGAGGGAGTGCTGCACTGTCAGAGGGTCAGTGCTGAGCGAGAGCCGCACTGTCGGAGGGTCAGTACTGAGGGAGAGCCGCACTGTCGGAGGGTCAGTACTGAGGGAGAGCCGCACTGTCGGAGGGTCAGTACTGAGGCAGCGCCGCACTGTCGGAGGGTCAGTACTGAGGGAGTGCCGCACTGTCGGAGGGTCAGTACTGAGGGAGAGCCGCACTGTCGGAGGGTCAGTGCTGAGGGAGAGCCGCACTGTCGGAGGGTCAGTACTGAGGGAGAGCCGCACTGTCGGAGGGTCAGTACTGAGGGAGCGCCGCACTGTCGGAGGGTCAGTACTGAGGGAGAGCCGCACTGTCGGAGGGTCAGTGCTGAGGGAGAGCCGCACTGTCGGAGGGTCAGTACTGAGGGAGCGCCGCACTATCGGAGGGTCAGTACTGAGGGAGAGCCGCACTGTCGGAGGGTCAGTACTGAGGGAGAGCCGCACTGTCGGAGGGTCAGTGCTGAGGGAGAGCCGCTGTGTCCTGGGTCTACTAATGAAGCGGTGTGAGAATGTAAACTTTCACTTGTTCTGTGTTCAGTTTTATGCTCTCCATCTCCCTCCCCCTCTCTCTCAGTCTCTCTCTCCTTGTCCCCTTTCTCGTGCGCCCTTCCCACTCTCGCCATTGCTGCCTGTTGTCAGACCGCTCACTTGTGTGTTTTGAGGGCTGGTTGATTAGGTTGCGAACGACAAATCGGTGACTGGCCTTGTATGGTGAAGGAAGGAGAGTACATATAAAGGGTGTCTGCCGGGACAGTGGGTTATGAAGTAGGAGGGAAATATCTGAACTGCTGCACCCTGAGGATACACCTACTATCAAAGAATAAAATAGAGCTGCCTTGTGGAATTCCCCATGTGCGTTTGATCGATTTACAAGTCCACACATTCAGTTCTCTGTCAACTACCCGTTGCCTCAGTCTCTCACCCACTTTCTCGGTCCCTCGTCACATTCTCTCGTTTCTCTGACCCTCTCCCCCAGCTGCTCTATCTCACTCCTTTTCCATGCATTTCACACCCTGTCAATCCCGGCGCTCTCTATCGCTCTCTCGATTCCAATTTTTCTCCTTGTCTCTCTCTCTCTCTTTCTCACTCACACTCTCAGTCCACACTCACATACTCTCTCACATTCTCAGTCTACACACACACACACTCTCTCACTTTTAGTCTACACACACTCTCTCTACACACACTCTCAGTCTACACACTCTCAGTCTACACACTCTCAGTCTACACACACTCTCTCTCAGTCTGCGCACACTCTCACACTCTCTCTACACACACTCTCAGTCTACACACTCTCTCACTCAGTCTACACACACACTCTCTCTCGCTCAGTCTACACACATACTCTCTCTCACACTCAGTCTACACACCCTCTCTTGCTCTCTCTCCCTCAGTCTCCACACACTCTCTCTGACACACTCAGTCTACACACGCCTTCTCGCTCTATCTCCCTCAATCTACACACACTCTCTCTCACACTGTCTACATACTCTCTCTCTCACTCTCAATCTACACACACACTCTCTCTCACTCTCAGTCTACACACCCTCTCTTGCTCTCTCTCCCTCAGTCTCCACACACTCTCTCACTCAGTCTACACACACATTCTCTCTCACTCTCAGTCTACACACACTCTCTCTCCCTCAGTCTACACGCATTCTCACTCACTCAGTCTGCACACTCTCTCTCTCACCCAGTATACACACACTCTCTCTCACTCAGTCTACACACACTCTCTCTCACTCAGTCTACACACTCTCTCTCACTCAGTCTACACACTCTCTCTCACTCAGTCTACACACTCTCTCTCTCACCCAGTCTGCACACACTCTCTCTCACTCAGTCTACACACACACTCTCTCTCACTCAGTCTACACACACTCTCATTCTGCACATTCTCTCACTCAGTATACACACACTCTCTCACTCAGTCTGCACACTCTGTCTCTCACTCAGTATACACACACTCTCTCACTCAGTCTGCACACACACTCTCTCTCACTCAGTCTACACACACTCTCTCTCACCCAGTATACACACACTCTCTCTCACTCAGTCTACACACACTCTCTCTCACTCAGTCTACACACACTCTCTCTCTCACTCAGTCTACACACACTCTCTCACTCAGGCTACACACACTCTCTCTCTCACTCAGTCTACACACACTCTCTCTCACTCAGTCTACACACACTCTCTCACAGTCTACACACACTCTCTCTCACTCAGTCTACACACACTCTCTCACTCAGTCTACACACACACACTCTCTCACTCAGTCTACACACACTCTCTCTCACTCAGTCTACACACTCTCTCTCTCACAGTCTACACACACTCTCTCTCTCACTCAGTCTACACACACTCTCTCTCACAGTCTACACACACTCTCTCTCACTCAGTCTACACACACTCTCTCACTCAGTCTACACACACACACTCTCTCACTCAGTCTACACACACTCTCTCTCACTCAGTCTACACACTCTCTCTCTCACTCAGTCTACACACACTCTCTCTCACTCAGTCTACACACTCTCTCTCTCACTCAGTCTACACACACTCTCTCTCACTCAGTCTACACACTCTCTCTCTCACTCAGTCTACACACACTCTCTCTCACTCAGTCTACACACACTCTCTCTCACTCAGTATACACACACTCTCTCACTCAGTCTACACACATTCTCTCACAGTCTACACACTCTTGCTCTCACTCAGTCTACACACACTCTCTCTCACTCAGTCTACACACACACTCTCTCACTCAGTCTACACACACACTCTCTCACTCAGTCTACACACTCTCTCTCTCACTCAGTCTACACACACTCTCTCACTCAGTCTACACACACTCTCTCTCTCACAGTCTACACACACTCTCTCTCTCTCAGTCTGCACACACTATCTCTCTCTCACTCAGTCTACACACACTCTCTCTCTCACAGTCTACACACACTCTCTCTCTCTCAGTCTACACACACTATCTCTCTCTCACTCAGTCTACACACACTCTCTCTCTCACAGTCTACACACACTCTCTCTCTCACAGTCTACACACACTCTCTCTCTCTCAGTCTACACACACTCTCTCTCTCACAGTCTACACACACTCTCTCTCACTCAGTATACACACACTCTCTCTCACTCAGTCTACACACACTCTCTCTCACTCAGTCTACACACACTCTCTCTCTCACAGTCTACACACACTCTCTCTCTCTCACAGTCTACACACACTCTCTCTCACTCAGTCTGCACACACTCTCTCTCTCTCACTCAGTCTGCACACACTCTCTCACAGTCTACACACACTCTCTCTCTCACAGTCTACACACACTCTCTCTCTCACTCAGTCTACACACACTCTCTCTCTCACTCAGTCTACACACACTCTCTCTCACTCAGTCTGCACACACTCTCTCTCTCACTCAGTCTACACACACTCTCTCACAGTCTACACACACTCTCTCTCTCAGTCTGCACACACTCTCTCTCTCTCTCAGTCTACACACACTCTCTCTCTCAGTCTATACACACACTTTCTTTCTCAGTCTACACACACATACTCTCTCACTCCCTAAAGTTACACAAAGACTCTGTCTCTCTTCACACTCTCTCACACAATCTCTCAGGTTACACACACTATGTCTCTCACACCTCCTCTCTCTATACACGCTCTCTCAGAATCTCTCAGCGCCTCTCTCCACACATACTCTCTCACACTCAGTTTACACAGACTGTGTCTCTCACAAACTCACTGTCTGTTCCTCTGTCTCTCTCTCTCTCACGCACACTCTCTACACCACTCTCTCAGTTTACACACAGACTGTCTCTCGCACAGACACAGTCTGTCTCTCTCTCTCATACTCTCTCTACACACACAAACACAATCTCTCTCTCTCTCTGTCTCTCTCTCTGCCCCTGTCTCTCTCTCTCTCTCTCCCCACCACCCCCCCTACACCTCCCTTGCTGCTGATCTCACTCCCTTTCACTTCTCCAGCCTCCCTTTACAAACAGGCCTCTATGTGATTATCACTCACCATGCTGGGTGACCTCAGATGCCCTGGACATGCTCCACAGCCATGCTGCCCTCTCGATCTCTCCCCCCCCCCGCTCGGCAAGGTGCCTGGACAGGGCAGGTCGTGTGTGAGGGGTAGGGAGGGCTGGCGACAGACCCCCTAACTCACCCTGATCATGTGATGTTGATTGTCAAACTGCTGCCTGGCCCACTTCCTGATTCCGAGACCAGGCTCAACACAGAGCCTCTGTCATCATTCCAAACACCCCTCCCCTCTCTCCGTCTCTCTCTCTCTCTCTCTGTCTCCCTCTGTCTCCCTCTGTCCCTCTCTCTGTCTCCCTCACTCTCTCTCTGTCTCTCCCTCTCTCTGTCTCTCTCTCTGTCTCCCTCTGTCCCTCTCTCTCTGTCTCTCCCTCTCTCTGTCTCTCTCTCTGTCTCTCTCTCTGTCTCTCTCTGTCTCTCTCTCCGTCTCTCTCTCTCGCTCTCTCTGTCTCCCTCTGTCCCTCTCTCTGTCTCCCTCACTCTCTCTCTGTCTCTCTCTCTCTCTGTCTCTTTCTCCGTCTCTCTCTCTCCCTCTCTCTGTCTCCCTCTGTCCCTCTCTCTGTCTCCCTCACTCTCTCTCTGTCTCTCCCTCTCTCTGTCTCTCTCTCTCTGTCTCCCTCTCTCTGTCTCTCCCTCTCTCTGTCTCTCCCTCTCTCTGTCTCTCTCTCTCTCTGTCTCTCTCTGTCTCTCTCTGTCTCTCTCTCTCTCTGTCTCTCTTTCTGTCTCTCTCTCTGTCTCTCTTTCTGTCTCTCTCTCTGTGTCTCTCTCTCCATCTCTCTCTCTCTGTCTCCCTCTCTCTGTCTCTCTTTCTGTCTCTCTCTCTCTGTCTCTCTCCCTCTCTCTGTCTCCCTCACTCTCTCTCTGTCTCTCCCTCTCTCTGTCTCTCTCTCTCTGTCTCTCTCTCCGTCTCTCTCTCTCTCCCTCTCTCTCCGTCTCTCTCTCTCTCCCTCTCTCTGTCTCCCTCTGTCCCTCTCTCTGTCTCCCTCACTCTCTCAGTGTCTCTCCCTCTCTCTGTCTCTCTCTCTCTGTCTCTCTCTCTGTCTCTCTCTCTCTGTCTCTCTCTCCGTCTCTCTCTCTCTCCCTCTCTCTGTCTCCCTCTGTCCCTCTCTCTGTCTCCCTCACTCTCTCTCTGTCTCTCCCTCTCTCTGTCTCTGTCTCTCTCTCCCTCTCTCTGTCTCTCTGTCTCTCTCTCTCTCTGTCTCTCTCTCTGTCTCTCTCTCTTTCTCACTCTCTCTCTCCCACTCGATCTCACTCTCTCTCTGTCTCTCACTCTCTCTCTGTCTCTCACTCTCTCTCTGTCTCTTGCTCTCTCTGTTTCTTGTTCTCCGTCTCTCTCCCTCTCTGTTTCTCTCTCTGTCTCTCCCTCACTCTCTCTCTATCTGTCTCTTTCTCTCTCTGTCTCTCTCTTTATCTGTGTCTCTTTCTCTATTTGTCTCCCTCTCTATCCATCTCTCTGTCCCTCTCTGTCTCTCTCTGTCTCTCCCTGTCTCTATCCGTCTCTCTCTCTCTCTTTCTCTCTCTATCTGTCTCCCTCTCTATCCGTCTCTCTGTCCCCCTCTCTCTGTCTCTCTCTCTCTCTCTAACCATCTCTCTGTCTCTCTCTCCTTCCCTCTCCCTCTCTCTCTCTCTATC